>PNEQ01064817.1:0-16567 GCA_003012365.1 Medauroidea extradentata
AGCCGAAGAGCCGTAGTCAGATGAGCATAAGATCTCGTGACGTCATCACGGAGCACTTAATACGTAGGCAGGGAAACAAAGGGCATGTCAGTTCATACGGGCCCACACCAAACTGGAGTCAGGTAAGAATGACTCGTTAATCCGTTAATCCAACCGTACTGCTGGTAGACATCTCAAAAGAACTAAATGGAGCCAATCCTGGCTCACACCAAAACCTGCCCTCTGGCATTTACAAACATTTAGGCCTACACCTCGCCCACCATGGCATCGCCTTTCTCAACCGAAACTCTGAAAACCCCAAAATTCAAACATCAAAAGCTCTAAATCCCAGCATTGAAAAGCTGTAACAATAAAAATGCTCGCCAAAATATGGCCGGCAGGTGTTTATAACTCTCGGTCGCACACTCCAGAACCTTTGATGATTTACCTATTGGAATGCTCAGCACTAATCATTCCAGACTGGTGCGACGTTTACTCTCTCTCTCTCTCTCTCTCTCTCTCTCTCTCTCTCTCTCTGTCCCACAGAGCACGCGCTAGTCAGCTATGTTTGGCAACACGGGAGGGGGGACTGTCCTGGATTGGAACGACAGAAATGTGCTGTTCTACACACCCCTGCCTGCATGTCTGCCCTGCTACAATGTTAATGTGGGACAGGGGAGCAGGGGAGTGTTGACAAAGGCATCCAGTGCCCCCGGAAGGCTGCCACGCGCCGAAAGTACCAGAAGGACCCACAGCGCACACCTGCCCGGTGACATGGCCACATCCATCACCACACCCCTCACCTGCCTACAAGCTAACATAAGTCCACCGGCCTGCGCGCACTACCGGAACACTGCCCACAAAAGAATTGACAAGCGCTGCAGTGAAAACAAACTCTGCAGGCTACCAGGAACAATGAACAAAAAAACTCAAACTAAGAGACTGTAACAGAACTCTGTAGATGTCCACAATCTTCAATGTAAAGAAGTGACTTCCCGAAAACTGAATTATCTTCAAAATTATAAACCAAAATAACTGAGTATGGACAAAAAAAATAAATCCCCGAAATTTACCATTGTGACAATATAATGTAACTCAAAAATCATAATAAAACAAATAGTTTAGAGCTTAATTTTGTAACAAAAAACAATTCACTTCAAAAATTTCTGGCAAATGATGGCTACCACATCACTCTTGACAGTGTCTTATGAATTCCTTAGCTTATGCGTACAGTACCGTAAACAGGAGTGAATTTGGGAGACTTTTATACTATTTTTATTTTCCTCAATTGTCAACTGTGAGTAAATATTAATTGTCATGTTGATATTTGTTATTCAGAATTTATCGCAAGTAAGTTAATTTTTTCAGGGTTTCCATGTATGGGAAACCTAATTTTTTGTAACGTCTTGAAGTCATTTCACGTGTCCAAAATCACTTCCATTTACCGTATATAATATGCTGAACTGAAAAACTCATATTTTAAACATACTGTATCTTAAAACCTAGTACAGCAACTTTTACATTAAGGTATCTGACATCTGTGATATCCCAAACTACCCTAAAGAAGGTATTATTACTTCTATTCAGTCTGTATGTAGTATCATATGGCCTCATGTACAGGAAAAACATTGTAGACAGTAATATGATTTTATTACTGCAGTAAAAATTAATAACAATCAAATGTATGTTTCAAAAACAATACAAATCATGTACGTCACTTTTCAAACAATTCTTCCTTTTATTTCTTAGTATTTTTTTTTATATTGTACTATACGTAACCAATCTTTATGATAAGTTTGTATTAAATGCAGAAATTCACGAGCATGACACAAGATCAAGAAACAACATCCATGCACTATCTTCATGACTTTCTGTTTTCCAAAGAGGCAAAGAATGTACAGCTATAAATTATATAATAACTAGAGGCCCGGAATGTTTACAAAAGTGAAATAACTGCGATAAAATGTGAAGTCTACTATTTTTGCTATAAAATGTGGAATCCTCCAGACGAGCACCTATATCCTCGTCCGTGTAGCCGGGCCCACTGCTCTGTCACTCGGACCTAGATACTGTGTATGGTAGACAAGTGTGAGAAGAGGCTTGCCTGACAGCACAAAAATCATGTATTGCCTGGATGCTCGCACAAAGCTGTGAGGACAATAAGAATACACCATCTTTATCTCTACCGCCCTCCCTTACACTACTTGTATATAAACACAAGGCCAGCTTGGAACTCGCGGCATGAGAGAGACAAAGGCTAGTTCCGATGTCAGATACACTGTTGTCAAGCTGTCACAAAAAGCTTCTGTTCAGCTCAAGCAACGATGTGGCTATTTGGAACAAGAACTGTGTGTTCTACCTGAATAATGGAGGACATATACAGTTTCATCACGAAGATTAATTGCACCCACTCTGCTACATCATAATCTCTCTCTCACACACACACTCACACACAACCCCACACACACAACCCCACACACACAAAACTAAACACACACAACCACGCCTGCCCTCACCTGTCCGCCCACACGCTCACACATGTACGCATGAACGTACCCCCCTCCCACACACACACACAGATATACATTGAGATATGGTCTGGTGTTGAATTGTGATTGCAGCCATAAACACAAAGCAGCTTGCATGCTATTGCCAGAGCTAGTAAAAATAATAAATCAAAAAATGTTTTCTTGAGGTAATTTTCACGGCGATCGAGACACCACAAATAAAGTGTTTATTTCCGAGCATGGAAAAAAATTACACAGCTGATAAATCCTGTGTGAGTGAAAAAAATTTTCAACTATACAACATGCACAAATTATATTTATAAATATATTTCCAAATATTAACCAACATGGGTAGCCTGAGATACATAAAGCATATTACATTATAATGCATAGTTGTTCTTTTTTCACAAGACATGAATCTCCTTGAAAAAATTCTGTGTGTTGTATATGTATAAAATGATTGTTTTGGAAAATTACTGAAAATACAAAAACACTACGAAATGCTAAATTAAAATTTTAAAATTCTATAAAATTTATTTCAAACACTATTTTTACGGGCCTCTAATAATAACTTCCATACGGAACTGAAAACCATTTGTTTGAAGGATAGTAAATTATTCAAAATAAAACTGAAAGAGTCTTTACATACATACACCTTAAATACCATTAATGAATACAGTATTTGAAACAAACAAATGTATGAAACCTACTTGTTACTATTCATGTTATGATTTGTGCGGATTTATATAACTTTACTACCCATCAGAGTTTTGTATTAATTGTTTGAAATTGATGATGCTGCACATGTGACTTATAATTACAATAAACCCTCGATCTAACGACACCGCACGGTGCCAAATAATTATGTCATTAGTCCCGAGGGAATTCACTTTGAACCCCCCCAGCCACATTTTTTTTTTTTAATTTAAGTGCATTTTTTTTTAGTTAATTAACGTAGAACTACTACTGACTTAACATAAACACGTTTTTCATTAAAATTATATTTTAGTATAATGAAAAGGTGTCTTCCAAATAAAATGGTACCCGATAATCCCAAAATTACACTCCCCTTGTATCCAAAAACATAAAAAACTACGAGCGCCGCAAAGTTTTGTGTCGTGAAAAATGCTCATACTTGATCATGTGCAGCGTAAAATTAAGTAAAAATTACTAAATATATGGTAAAAAAATTGTACACTATTTAAGTAATAAAAGATAACCTATAAAAACTGAAAACAACTTCGCATCGCAGGACAGAAAAATTGTATACTGTGCGCGACGCAACTCTTCACGCCACAACTCCTAGCGCTGCTGGCCTACAAAATGATACCACACACGTAAATACAGTCTTTATTTTTTGTCGTAAAATAGAAATAAATCGAACAAATATAAACACAACTTCATATTGGCACAAGATAAAGCTCGAGTACAATTTATTTTATATGTTACGAGCGGTAATTAAAACCTTATCAGCCCACATGTAGCATACGAGACTAATTGTATTTGCGTTGTAGGCAGTTTTTACGCTGCAGTAACCTGCACAGCCACATGCATCATGTGCTGAGTGATTAATAAAGCAGCAGAAGTTGTCAAGGTCAAGTACTGTTCAGAGCTAAGGATAAGGCAACGCTCAGGAATGTGGCTGGGGCAGCGACAAGCGGAGAGCTGTGTGACCGTAACCACCATCCCGCCTCTCTGCCTTGCCTTCTCAGTTCGCTGTAAGGAAGGTAGGTAGGTATTGTCCGTGCTCAATCTAATGCGCACGACCTGATGTGGAGGTAGAGAAAAATAAAAATGAACACTGCTGAATATTTTTCTTTTTCTCTTCTTTAACAGACTGAGTGTCAAGCTGGTTCTTTTTTTTTAGCCCTGATGTAATGCCGAAAAAAAAAAGAAACGTCTCTTCACCCCACCTCCCCCAACCCCCTGGGCATACAACCGATGGGAACAAAGATGATGGCTGGAAGAGGGTCGGAGAGGAAAGACAACTGCGACGAGTGACTAACGTACACTAGACAAGGCACGGTAGTTGATGCGCACGCACACAAGCACAAACTGGCTTGAAGGCTGGGGGCGGGGGGAGTATTGGCTGGCATGGACAGTCAGGAGGGGTGTTATCTATTTTTAACTGTGTGTTTCTTGCAGCACAGCACGAGTGTGGTGGAATGTGAGAGAAAAGTGCAGGGAGGAGGTAAAGCAGTGTTAGTCATCATGATTCACGTCTCACATACACCGATGTTGCGCGAGTGGCCTAACTCCGTGCTTTTAACTGTATTCCAGCTTAAGTTTCTCACTTTTTTTTTCAGTTTTTTTTTTGTTTCACAGCTGCATATCGCAATTTATTTTTAACTGCAGTATGTTATTGTTTAATGTACGCAAAATTATTTTTAAATAACGTTTTACTGTGATCTATTGCATTTTGCTTAGCTTTGACAAACTTTTAAAATATTTATTTTTATTTTTCCAGGGTACCTGGAACTTACGTAGTTAGATCGCTGATATCGTTAGATTGAGGGTTTACTGTATGTGCTTTCAAGTCTCTGCTCTTGTAAATTATTTATATTCAACACTGTGTTACAGATGTTTTCTAAGATATAAATTGTATTTATTTAGCTTTCAGATTAGTTTCTTGTTCAATTTTATGTATGACATGCTAAATATTTAAAGTTCTATGATCAACGTGGCAAATGTTCTTCAATATTTGTGTAATGTATTTGTTATTGTTGTAAGGTAATTAATATCTGTTATAATGCATTTTAATAACTCTTGAATATAGGTTTGCTTTTAATGTATTTATTCAATATACCTGTATACAATCAACTTACTACATATCTCAGAACTGGAATCAAACTCAGTACAAAATAATGAATAAAATATATAAAAAATCTATGTAATTTTTGTTCATAAAATGCACTCGGGAAACACGTAAAGAGACTCAGTTGAGAGCATGTCATCGGGAAACTTGTAAACACCGGGGCAAAAAAAGAGAGTGATTTTGAAACTTGCTGATGTCAATATAAAGCATGATAGGTAAATAACTGAAATAGAAGACGAGTGTCTCTTGGGACTAGATGTTTTGCGAAGGTTGGGGTACTGTATAGATACTGGACTTCGGGGTGCTGCGGATTGGTAACATCGAGTTGGTTGTATTGTCTCGTGAAGATTTGTCCTCACAAGAAAGTTGTCCAGTAGTCTGTTGTCAACTCTCGTTACTACGTGCTTTGAGTAAAGTGGTTACCTCAGGTTGATGCAGAGGAAAATGTCAGGCGTGTAGGGCTGATGGAGAGAACAGAATCAAAATTATAACAAAATCCTCTACTTACATCCTTTTTGTAAATAAAGTTTTATATCAACAAGACCACCGTTTATAGATAGTATTAACGTGTAACTGTGGAGGTTGTCTCTTACAAAGTTTTGAAATCATGTTGTGGCACACCAGTCCTCTTAGACCAGTGCACTAGCTCTTTTATAACCCAGCCAAAAAGGCAAGGTTAAAAGCTGGTACATGTGTCTCGATCTGTAGTCAAGTACTCCGGAATTTATTGGCAGTACTCTCGTAGGTTATGTTACGTTGTAGGCCAAATTCGGAATTTCCACAGACACTGGTGAATTTATAATGGTTAATCCCAAAATATACTTCACTATAATCCAAGACTTCTGGTTTAATAATTTCAGTTCACATCGGCATTAAATACATTGTTCAATTCTTAGCACTGTGGATCCGGTTCACAGAAAATTATAAGCAGAAACGCAGCACGACTATATCAGAAGATCAGACAAGACAAAGTCAGAAAATTTAACACACAGTGAACACACACATGACGAAGAAAATTGAGAAACCATACTGGCTCTCCGCACCCAACGGCCTACATGCAAAAATTTCGGCCGCAGCTCCGCGTGCGTCCTATCCAGCTCGCGTCACGAATTCAACTATGGCGGAGGCAAAACATTCCAGAATGAAGGGCGAAGGAACGCCACACACCGCACTCTCATTGGCTGGTTCTAGGTGGCGTGACCCTCGTCATTAGTTCCAATACCTAGAACCCTCTACGGCAAAACTAAAAACTATGCAATAAAAGCAAACAGCGCCAACCTCCCGTGGAAAAAACCAGAACACAAAAAGAAAAACAAAGTTACTGCCTCCTACCAAGGCCACCTGGCCAAAACAGCCAACATTACCTCTATATGAAATCTAGAACATTCGGAATAAAAGAACTGCATCTTTACTCTTCCTTTCTGGAACCGAGATCATTGAAATAAAAGTTACAATTTTAAATATTATATTAGAAAATTAAGATTACATAAAATACTAATTCACCAATGATGAAAAACCCCTTGCCTGCAATGCTACAATGTGTTTGCCAACCATGTTCTTCCAGGTTTATTTTCAGCAGTTTTTCTTACTTACTGCTTGTTTCAAATGCAATCAGTAGGTGATTAAGGGTACTGGATACTTGTGGTGGTGGCCGACTTGTCTGTCCCCTAGTCATCATCTGACTGACTGGCGTGATATTAAAACTGAAATTACTTTGTGTAAGCCACCAACCATTAGGGTTGACCATGTTTACATTTAGCAGAACCTGGCTGGTGGTAACTGTAGGATTTTCCTTTAGTGCTCCTAAATTACTAGCTTTTTCGTGAACATTATCAAGTGTATCATTATGTTTAATAGTGTTTTGTTTACTCTGCTGACTAGAAGATATCTAATTGACCTTGACTTGTATCATATGATTTATCTTCAGTCCAGTCTTATGGCTCTTGTCAATTTCTGCTCCGTTCACCCCCGCGGCTTCTTCATCCGTAGTTATTCCCATCATCAGCTCTTCAGTATCCATAACCCTTTCCTGAATAATAGAATCCGGTTTGGTTAAGATTTCTTCTACTGTCCACAGAGTGCTTATCGGAATAGAATTCCAGAGTTGTGTGTAAATGATCAATTCGGCGTTATTGTGGGACCTACAGTTATTCCCCTTGGTGATAAGAATGATACAAATGATATAATAGGGGCTGTGGCTCAATGGTGAGTTGACAGAGAGCAGCAAAGAACACTGTATGCGTAAAGAACTCTAAGTCACTGTATACACGCCCAGTGATGGACACTGTGCATGTAGTAACCTTGGGGTGCTCCTGGGAAGTACGCAGTGTGCTACAAATGGCTGCCTTAGAGCAAGTTTCGTGCGACAGATGAAGGTGGAATTGTCTGCTCCATGCCACACACATCAGTGTTGTGTGCAAAGTGGACCCTCATGGACCAAAGATGCCTTGGAGTCTGAGGTTAGTAGGGTTCATCCCCCTCCCCCCCCTCTTTACCCCTCTACTTGGTTAAAATAGTGTGACGAGGATACTCAGGTCCGGGGTGAAGGAGTAGGGTCATGAACCCCCGGACACAAAGAAAGATTAGCCTCTGCACCCTCTAGTGTGTAAGTTAATAGTTGTCAGTTTATTGATGTAAATTTTATAACATTTTAGTGTTTTGTTGGTTCAACATTTATATGTCTCATAGTTATAATAAATACATGTTTCAGATTGAATAATGGTTGCACAGTAAAATATGTATGTTGTTACAGTGAGAGTGTTGTTGCAGGATAGAGACAGTGTGCATGTGACCAGTCGCCCACCTTTGCATCCTCTACTCTGCCCTCTCGAGAGTATAAAAGTGGCCAAGCATGAGCAGTCTGTCATTACCACCTAGTTGAGATAACACCTTCTCGGCAATAAGCCAGGATCAGGAGTTGTTTAAGCAAGTGGGAAACAACAGTAGCATAGTAGGAGTCAGAAGATACAGGACCATTGATCGACTTAGTTCAGAGTGATTGTATTAATTGCAGAAATGACTTGCAAGGACATCAGGGGTGCATTATTGTGCAGTAATATGGGCATGCGATATTGTTGAGATAGGGACCCAGTTTGGACCTTGGCAGGATTCAGTTCCAGTGGCTGGGCAAGACATACACTTGTACTTGCCAGAAATAACAGGTTAATCTATACCAGTGCCCAATATTCCAGTAGAGACTACCCACTGTTCCTAACACCTACCCATATCTTATCTCATGGGGGTAGTTGAATTAGACACTAATTCTGGAGCTAAATTGTTGGTCGAAGCCCGGGAGACGCAGACTAGACACTATTGGGCATGGCAGCATGTCATGCAGGGAGCATGGTGGAAGCTGTTTGGGTCTCATGCTTGCCTTGAGTCGTGTGACCCTGGAGTTTCTGTGCTCAGGGCCTGCACACAACTACGAAGAACAGCACTGTGAGGTTATCTAGTTCGGGGAGAATCCTGTTTAGATACCGTTGAGCTACTACTGTGGGTGTGGCAGCACGTCTCGCCAGGTGCACTGTGAGGTGATTGGGTCTTGCACTTTCCTAGAGTGGCACAGTTGACGTGTTGGGTGGCTGGAAATGACTGTCACCGCAACAGCCTTGAAAGAGGAATTACATTTCCCCCACCGTGAGTTGATACCTGTGACTAATTGTTGATTGATTCTTCATTCCCAGGAATTTCTTCCTGGTCTTCCTCTACACCTCCTTAACGTTCCTGACACAAGCATCAGCGTAGGTTGCCTAGGACAGTCCTGCGAGCAAGGAGCCTTCAGCACTGAGAGGTCAGCATAAATGTTAGCCTCCATACGATATGAAGACCAGAGGAAGATACGAGCCCCCATGAGGGAGGTGTGTGTGTACACATGTGCACGCATACACACAAGCTAAACATTTTTGAAACCTGTGATACGTACTCTCATCAATTGTTAGCTACATTGTTTTTAAAAATATACCTGAACAACAATTTGAGTAAAATTAAATTGGAATGTTAAAATGCTGATCCAGGGTGTCTACCAGATTGTAAAAGTAAAATTTAGTGACTTTTTGGTGACTTTTTCTTGAAAAACTGTTCAAACATAATTAATTAATAGTGCAACATGGCCGACAATTTTCATTATGTTTCCTCCAATATAGAGCGCGAAACACGTCCAATTTTAAAATCTGTAATCAATATGTACCTAAATTCAAGTTGTCTTTATGATAATGACTATAATAACTAATATACAAACTAATTATTTATTTTACTTGCACAGTCCACGAGAAATACTAGTAGTGTAAACATGCACATTTGACCAATGATTCGACAAGAATCAAACGCACAAAAATAATTTTCGTGACTTATACCAAAATATATTTCAAATTAGTGACTATTATGGGACTTTCGTGACCTTTTTCACAATTCGTGACTTTTTCGGGACTTTCGTGACTTTAGTGACCTAGTAGACACCCTGTGTTCTGATAGCAAGGTTATGAAGAAAATCACAACATATATTAGCATATTGAAGATATTTTATGCATTATTATACTGAAATACATAGAACATGCTACTTTCAGTAGCAGTTTTAGTTGAAATCATTCTTTGAGAAGATCTAAGACTGTAGAAATACATAAATCCCAGTCTGATAGTACATTAAAAAATATGTACATTTGAAGAAGAAAAAGTATATTGAAAGTAAATTAAATAACTGTGTAAACATACAAACACATTTTGTTGGTGACCGTGTCATGACAATATGATCCGAAAATGTGCAATATCTCAAAGCCAACACAGACTGTGTACAACCAAGCATTGCCAAATAGACTGCGTTCAGGCAGACCTTTTACAATGTTGCCAAAGTAAAGACAAAACAATTCTTACACAAACTGCAAAGCACAACACTGAAATTGTTGCGGCAACTACAGTTGCAGATAGGCTTTAATGGTAAACCCTTTTTTCAAATCGAAAATTAGTGTATTACCTTATGAAAAAAATTTATTTTCTGTATCTGCCGTATGTCCAATGATTATAAGCACATACACTGAACAATTTAGAAACTACAACAAATGTTTATTTCCAATAATAATATTATTAATTTTTTTAATGCAGTGTTGTTTCAGGCGTGTGATTTATAAATTTGGACAAGGATATAAAAGTAATGATGTGTAGTTTCTGCTAGATATTTATACCTTCAACAGTCAATATAAAACCTGAACTATCATTATATTCAGGTAATATGTCACCACTAGGCATTTCATGATCATCACAGACCATCAGCCACTGTTGCGCTTGCTGGACCCCAACAGGCAAACTTTTGATATCCTATCTCCATGGTTACTACAGTGAACTCTGCTGTTATCCATGTTTAACTATAAGATTAAGTATCAACCGGGGCCAGGCATTGGCCATCAGATGGCTTAAGCAAGCTGCCATTAGCGGTTCAAGATCTAGCAGTTACATCAACGGAAGACATGCTATTGTTGGTGGTATCCCCCAGTGAAGGCTTAAAACATTGTGGCATTAACGGAAGCAGATCCAGTGCTGCATATAATCAAATTAACTGCAGTGTTGGTTGGCCAAGAAGTAGGCCAGAGACATATGAACTTTGACTATACTGGACTAGGTGAGATGAACTGTCCCTCTACAAAGATTGCATCCTATGGGGAAGCAGAGTGGTCATCCCTTCAGCACTAAAGAAGGACTTGTAATAATCTGTAGTATTACATGCAGCTCACAATGGCATGGTCAAACCTAAAGTAGTAGTACGTTGTGACATGTGGTGGCTCAAGATGGATGGAGATATTAACGAGGATGATGCCAGCATTGCAAACGACTATGAGCTAACAAGCAGGGAAATGAGAGCTGGGAACAAGAAACTAAATCCTACACCAGAATTCATATAGACTTTTTTAGGCAATATCAAGGCAGGGTTTTCCTGATTGTGGTGCAAGAAATGAGTGGCATATTCAGCATTTACAGCATACCTTTGATCTCAGATAACAGTTCCACCTTTGCAAGGAAGACCGGCATTCAGCTCATGCATACAACACCATTCTACACCTCAAGTAATGGGCACACAGTCCAAACAGTCAAGGTAAAACTGAAAAAAGTAGTCAAAAGGGGAACTGGAAAATCACACTCTCAAGAGTATTGCTTGCACCACGCACCACACCCTGTCGCTTATAGTGGTTCTTAAGGATGATGTCGGATAATTTGCATCCATTACTCACTGAGAACCAATATCAGCATGATGACCAACATAAAACCAGAGCAGATCATTTTAACACTAAAGATGCTGTGTGGTACAAGGTCTAAAATGATACAAATGTAAAATGGATGCCCGGTATACTTTCGAGCTTACAAGGAAAACCGATTCTTGTGGCCACTAATGGCGACAGGCAGGAGTATAGGCGCCACAGGGACCAAATCTTGCAGAGAGAGCCTGGTACATCAGCTGGGGAGCCACACAATGCATAAGGCCTAGCCAAAGTTCCTCCAACTAGACACAAGATTGTTGCTTGGTAAGGGAACAGTCGGGTGGGTGGAACCATGAGCAGCCTGCAGGAAGGTACTCAGCCAAGTTTTCAAGAGCATGTTAGTGGTACATGTACTCAGTTATGGAGGTTAGCAACATGCAATGTCACCTGTAAACAATGTAGTTAGCCAGTTATGGCAGGACTCTTGGATGTTGTTGGTCTCATGTGCTGATCTTCACACAGCGAATACTGTAGTAACCTTGAGCTATGAATAGCCGTACTGACTAGACACCACACTTAGAAGTCTAATTATATGTTACTTCAAAGATTTTGTTCTGTAGTTGTAATTGTATTTTTTCCAAGGAGTTTTTTTTATTTGCTCTCTAGTGATATACATTATTCTAAAAACATATGTCTGTTAAAATTAACAAAAATTTAATTTGAAAAATATATAATTTTTACGTTTACAGATGAATTAAGTGGACTTAATATGAAAAAAACCATTTTAAGAATTTTTTTTTGTGTGTTTCGGGGATTAAAAATGGTTGGATAAGATTTTGTGACATCTGTCTCAGGCACTGTGAGGCCTCGTAAAATTAGAGTTCTACTGTAATTTCTTTTGTATAAATATTTAACTTGCCGTTATCTGTGCTAATTAAGGTGGAGGGGGAAAATAGTATTGTTAGAAATGGTCTGCACACAAAAAACTATTTGTTTTAAAAATATTATACAGTATTTTAATTAAATATTTTAGCATACAAAAGCAATAATAAACATCAACTCCTTACATTCATTGTAATTGCAGAATTCAAGCTACTACTCTATTAAATGTTAGTATAAAAATTAATACTAAAATTGTACAACGTACTTGCTCACTGAGATTACCTAGTATTAGTCCACGTCACAGCCATAGGAAATAAGTGCATCACAAGGCTGACAACCCTATGATGCCAGTATATCTTAGTTGCAGTTGTCACTCGACAGGCAGTACCATAACACAGGTGAACCGGTCACAAGACAACGCACAACACTTTTCATGTCAGGTTCCAGAATACAACCAGATATAATCCTTAGGAAACTTTCACTATAGTGAGAAACATAAACATTAGATATTGGTCTTCAGTTCAATGATATCACAAAGTTTCATAAAAATTACCAGGATAAAAAACCTAGAAGTTTTGCCTGCAGATCCTGGAGTCTTTAACACCTTATACTCCTACCTATGTATTGCAATAAAAGTACTGTATTTACAAGGACTAGTGTGTAAGTGGCAAGAGTATCGGCTTGCAAAGAGACAGGATACACAGCTCTTGAGAGGAATACTGGAGCTCCGGTCGAAGCACAGGTGTTCCATTGATGATTCAGGATGCTGCTGGAGCAGAGACGACCTCTCAAGACTGAACTACACTGTCTACTCCACCAAACATTCTCCGTGTCAACTGAGGCCACCTATATCCTTCGCCCAAACTCTGAGAGCATAGAGTCTTTTCCTGTTCTTATGCACTGGCACAAATGAAGCTGATGATGGCTGAATTTAAAACATTAACAACATGATGTAGAAGTATGAAACTTGTAAAATAATTTTACAGAAAAATATTTTAAAAAGTAAGTTTACTATAAATGGAGTGAGTAGTCAACACTTGATATCAATAACGAATATCAGTAGAAGGCATTTTGGTGGTAAACATACGAACATCTTGCGGAGTGACACTAATGTGGCGAACATCTAGTTTCTTGAGATTTGTCAGATTTTCTGAAATTAAGTTCAAACTCCTGCTAGTGATTGGTGTATGACAGAGGTTTAGTGACTCAAGAGATCTACAGTTTGCAAGGTGTTCAACGTTAAAGTCGCGGAGAAAAGAACAACCTTTCAAATCCAGATGTTTCAGCTTTCTGCACTGGGCTATATATATAATACTGTAATGTGATGATGATATCGCTCTACTGTTTCGATAAGTCAGGCTCTCCAGTCGCTCAAGCTTACAGATGTCTCTGAAAGACATTTCCTCAGGATTTCCACGTTCTCCTATCAACTTCAAAGATTTCAAATTTGGATAGCTATGACATATGTCTTTCAAGAGGTCTCTTCGCCAGTAACAATCATAAATGACAATTGTCAGGTCCTGGAGGTATGGAAAAGGGCTTTGAAACAAAGTATCAAAGATACTTTCAATATTGATGAGGTGAAAACTGTCCGAGGTGAAAGACAGACTCTTGAGTGTCTTGATGTTGGACAGTGGATTGAAATTCACCTGTCCACACACTCTGTAGTGGCGTAGGTCCAAATGCTCGAGCTTGGTGAAAGAACTATATCCATAGACAGCTAGTTGGGTTGCTGGTTGACGTTTGCTAAACCTCACATATGACAATTTATCTTTCATGTTTTCCAAAACATAGCAGAAATCTTTATCTAATACATTTGGACAATCTAAGAACAGGTATTCTAAAGACACACAGCCATCGACAATTGCTTCAAGCCAGCCATCACAAAACGATTCACTTCTCACAATCAGTTTCTTCAAATTTGTACACTTTCCTATCCTATTGAGTGTCTGAGTTGCTAGTGTCATGTATGCAGACTCAACCTTGATTTTAAAGAACTCTAAATTCGGAAATGCTTCAAACAATGCATCAATCTGAGGGAGTGTCAAGAAATATTCACTGAACTCGACGCAAAAGGTGTGTACATTGGAACAATTCTCGATAACTGCAGTGATTAGTTCCTCCGGGCCGACTGTCTGTCTGGATCCGCCAATGTAGATGTTGATGTGTTTCAACATAGGACATTTTAAGATTAAGCTTACTGCCTCTTCAAAACACAGACCTTCATGGCCACGATATACAAAGTCTTCCCATAGCAAGGAATGTCGTGCAAGATCTCTCCACAATGTGCAGACATTCTGGACATTTTCCAGCAGATCCTCTGGACTCAAATACTCAAATACATCTAGCAGCAGTTCTGGAGGCAGGGAAGTGATACTGGACATCTGGAAAAACACAAGGCACAACACTGATAAACACTCTACAGCTTAGCTTCAAACAATCTAAATAATTCCTCAAAACCTCAGACACGAATTTCACATCCATGTTGTGGATAAATTTATTTAAATACTTTTTGATAGTACGCTTAGAATTTATTTAGAAAATTATCATGTATAATAAACACTCAAATATTTACGTGTGGATTTTTTAAATTTGCAGGTTATCCCAGGCACTTCATTGATATTACGACAAAGCCTCGTTTCTATGATGCTACACAAGTGATTTATAATTTTTCTAAGTGGATTTCACATAGTTTTTGACTCACTATTGTGATCGCTACTGTCGCGCACCCTTAGTGGCCAGTCATTTAGGTCTTTGAGCTACGACATACCATCATCCGATTTCCTCTTGTAATTTCTTATCTCATATTTCCTTCTCGTCTCTTTTCAAGATGAACCATTCAGCGACCTTTAGAACAGGGCTTCTATGTCATTGCTCCAAAGGAGAAACAACTAATTGTCTAGATGCTTAGAAACAGCTGCCTAAAATGACATGTCACTGCATGCTAAATAATGAGCCTCTGCGTGCATGTGTGTGTGTGTACATTCGTGGGGTGTGTCTGCATGTGTGCGGTGTTTGTGCATATATGTGTGGAGTGTTCATGCATGTGTGGGATGTGTGTGCAAGTATGAGGTATGTGTGCATGGAATGTGGGCTGTGTGCACGCATATGCAGGTGAATGTATGTCAATATATTAGCATAAGTAGTGTACAGCTAACAAAATTCTCTTTAATAGTTATTAGTTCATACCCCACTATTTTGCAAAGATAATTCAAACTTTGTTGATTCATTTTATTTGAAAGACATATATTCAGACATTAAATTGCTATAGATTTATAAACGAACATTCCTCTTTAACAACAAACTATATGTGCCAACGAAAAGTCACGAGATTAATCTTGATAGAGTTAAGTTTCTACTCTAGTCATTTGAGATGAGAGGTGCGAGGGTTTTATGGCCCATTAACAACAAGGTCTTACGGCCAATGAGAGTGGAGTGAAGTGAAGGGACAACACAACATCCATGCCTGAACTGGGATTCAAACCCAGTGCCTCTCACAACCTGAAACTGTGCCTAACCGACTGTGCTACGGAGGCCGGCTCTAATATTTCGAGATTTATCTAAATAAAGTTAACCAGCATTCAAAACACAAACTCAGCTTTTTTGGCATATGATGGGCCTTATTCATAGTCGTGAGATAGTTCCGAGATGATCCTGAGACCATCTTGTGCCAGTTAGTCCAGGGTTGGTCCTTACTTAGTCCGGACCAAGTGTTACCTTATTCATAAACGCCAACTAACGTCGGACTAGAGATAGTCGCGGGATCAGCTTTGTACACTGTTGCCACATGCTTCGTGCATGCGCACATCACATTTTAACACACAGGCAAGCATCCGCTATTAAAAATAATTTGAATTACGATTACGTTTACCCCGAAATATTGTTTCAGTTATGTCATATAGCGAATATATTGTGCGATGTTAGTACATTTAGTACCAATAAGCCACTTTATTAAGATATGCTGAAAATAAAAAATTAAGTTAATTTTTTTTACAGATAGCACTATTAATGTGGCTGTTGTAGAGCAGTGTTAACGCTTTCGCTTTCTAACTTAGAGTCGTGAAATCGAGGTTTTCGTGAAACACTTTTTTTTAAATTTCTTAAACTACTAAATTAATGGTGACAGGGTAGGTACCGAAGTTATATTTATTTAATCGATATTACGTCCAAACTGACAGTAAAATCATAAACATAAATTTATA
>PNEQ01064817.1:16667-43149 GCA_003012365.1 Medauroidea extradentata
AATATATCTGGTTAATCTACACTACCTATACATAAACACGTATATTTCACTAGTCGAAATTTTATTAAGAACGATATGTGCTGTGCCATTATGTAACGAACTAACAAGAAAATTTAACAGTAAAATTCCGCATAAAAACGTCGGAAATATGTATAAGAATATTTTGTGCAAATAGAGGTTTCTATACCAAAATATTACAATATACTGTCTTGATGTAGAACGAATTTAACGTTACAGAATGTACAGAATAAATGCACTTATAAAATAAGAAAACTGCATTATTTTCTTCATGTACAATTAAAATCTAACAAATTTAAAGAACAAAAAACTTTTTGCACCAGGCAAGATTTGAACCCACATCCTACGGATTACTGTGCCAGTGCCCTACCCCTGAGCTACCGAGACACTTTTAAATGCAAGTGGATAATTAATATATACAAATGAAAGTTGATAGTAAATGTATAACGTATTTTACGCAAATCGTATATTTACGGTTTCATATTGCTAATAGCAATTATTCCCATCTTATTAGACTTGATAAAATATTTTTGCTGTACGTAAATGTCTTATACGGTACAATAAACACGCAATACGAGATTTTTTGCTCACAAAGTTTGAATTTGACCGTTTTAAATTAAGTAACTAATGCTTATTACTAAATAAATTATTAGTGTAGACGTATAATAAGTTTTTAGTGTAAAATATTCGTTATATTCCATAAGCTGCGTATATAAAGCAGACATAGTCTTATATTGTAATGGTCCGCCATGTTAATTTTCGACTTAGCCCATCGCTAAACCTACCCTTGGTCCGGACTAAAAGTTAGACCGGACTAACGCACGATGATCCTCGGACTAGCGTTAGTCCGCGTCTATGAATAAGACAAAAATTAGTCCGACGATAATCCCGCACTAGTCCGGGTCAAAAAGACTATGAATAAGCCCCGATATGTCCCAACCTGATTAATTTCAGGCTATCAAGAATCTTGGACATTTTCTATGATGTGACCCAAAAATCTTAGTTAACCCTGCAGGTTAATTGTTATAAAACGTAAACTATATCTTCTCTGAATAACAACAGACGTCTTCCTATACAAATGCACATGAGTCATTCCATCTCAAATCAACGTGGCTTAGAGCCTGAACCCTCCAATTTTTTTTATATTTTGTACATATTTAGTAATCTATCAAAGAATTTACATCTGAAATTTCCAGCCTTCTACTTTGATCGGTTTTGTCTCTACAGAATTTTGAAATGTCCATTATTTCAATGATCACAGTTTATGTAAAGTGAATTATCTCAGCTTATTTGCAAGCTACAGAATTCTACCTGGACTCATTTAAAGCTTATTTTCTTGAGTTTTCCAATTACATGTATAACAACTGGGCTGCAAAAACAATAATGTTCAATGTCATTCAAAATAAATTTTGACCTTGAGTTTTTCAAAACAAGGTATGTGTTTCTTACATGTTCTCTATGTTCACCCCGTATTTCAAGTTGAGATGGCAATGGGTTCACTGGGTATTAATTTTATAAAAGTGTGAATGTATAGGCCAGAAACTGCCGGATTTATACAATACATTTAATTTCTAAGAATGCAATACATGTGTTTCCAAATTGGACGTATTTGTGGAAAAAGGAACCAACCTATGAAGTAATATACTTTGAGATAATTGTATCACGTACAATGAGAAGGTCCAAAACATGTCCTAGAAAAATAACAAGCATTAAATCACAACATTCAAAGGAAAAAAGCACTCTGAAACTTTACCTTGACTATCTCAGTTCCAACAAACTGTACATTTGTTCCAATTTGCAAAACTACGTCCAATTAAATTGCAGGCTCCTAAAGGAAGACACAAAGTAAAGTAATGACAGTTTAAAAATATTTAAAAATTAAGGTAATTGTATACATTGAGTTATAACTGATAAGTTCTTCTGTGATAAATTTAATCTACTTACTTCATTGGATACTTTAATTTATATCATATGTGTGGAAACGGTTGACAACTGCTAATTATTATTTACTTTCAGAAATACTTTTGAAAAGATTAAATAATAAAAAACAAACATAAAACTAGGCATTACAATAGTTCAGAGAAACTTTTATTAGGTTAAATATACTATCGTAGGGCAGTTAAGTTGGCCTCTGAGTTCCCTAGTGCTGTTATCAGGACAGGAGGGCGAAGAGAAACTGATATCCTACTGTCCGGGGCCACCTTCCAGGTTGATACTAGCAGGGCGGAAAACATTCGGCACATTCCGTCATACACTACATAAGTGTAACATATTTGTGGGTTGCAGCAGTTGTGATTGCGAATACAAATGTAACTTTCAGGATATGCGAAAACTAGTATATAAAGCTGCTATGTTTAACTTCTGTCTGTAAGATATGCAGGGTTTCGAAAAAACTATTCAGTCAACGAAAATTTATGGAAATGTTGTATTAAGGCAAACCCAAAAATAAAACTATTTATCCTACTACAGAATAATAGAGAATATAAGTTACACTAACTGATAATATCACTATGTCTACAGTATCTGTTTCAACACACATCATCAAGATATTTTTTTAATTCTACATCAAAAGGCACTGTAAAAATATGTACAATGTGTGTGTTCGTAATAATACTTGGCTACGGGAAAGGCTTGCAGCACGCAATGCCACACATAAAATTACAAGTAAAAAATTAAAAACAAGCTTTTTTAAAAAAATTTAAAATTGTAAACTAAAAAAACAAGTTACAGGTATATTCTAGGTTCACAATAATCCCTCTCTTGGTAATTCGTCATAAATAGGCATACGTAGATAGAGAAGTATAAAATAAAATATATTTTTGCAAAATAATATATATATACACATATATACAAAAATACATAAATGTTTAAGACTGAGGCACTATCCATTATACACGTTACTAATTTCATCATTTCATTACAAGCTAAGCCTTAAAACTATACAAAACACAAAACTATAGCACCTCAAGCCTATATATATATATAATTTTTTTTTATTTGAAAATATCTATATTTATATATGGCCCTAGAACTTAGTTATCTACGAACGCATACATTATGAAGATGAGTTACCAAGAGAGTGATTGTTCTGAACCAACAATATACTAATATTACTACTATATACCGGTACATACATGACAAATGTAACTTAGCAGTAATTTTTTTTTACTTTTTATTTCACATTTTTTTTAAACAAACTTCTTTTTTAGTTTAATTTTTTTTCTCTTTTTAGTCTGGAATCTCTGGAACTTATTTATTGGTTTGTCTGACTTCTTTACACAATTCACAAATAACTGAAAAATTGTTTGCAACTTACATATGTACACTACTAGTTACATAAAAGCTTGTAGTAATGAAAACACATAGTTTAAACTACTTGCCACAATTCAGTTAGATTTATTTTGTCGACTATACATTCATAACGCAGAGGTGAACACCATGGGCGTCACCAGGATTTATTCCAAGGGGGGCAGAGCATGAGGGCAAAAAACCTTAAAAATACATAAATGCACAAAATATTATACGGTATATGCTACAAAAGGGTAATAATCTCCTTTATAATTACTATTACAAAACCACAATATAAATGACTCGGTGTATACAATAGCACAAACCAATACGTTTATATTAAAAAAAAAACAAGACAGCAAAACGACCAGCTACTTTTCCCCAAGCAGGAACTCTTTAAAATTGTTATTCTTTTACTTATTGAAAATCTAAGCTACTTCGAAAACCTGACAATCATAACTAATATAATCAACTCTTAAAATTAGAGACAAAGATTTTAATGAAGCACAAAGTATTAATTTTAAACTTTCATTTACAAACAATTTTTTTTTTATGAAATAATTCCGTAAATTTTCATGTTCATTGCAAAATAAAAAATATAAATGTATAATTTGAGGCTAGTTTATACCTGAAAAACTATTTCATATTCGTGAAATTCAACACTTTTTTCCTTAAAACAATGTAAGGAACTCTAGCAGGTTTGTATTTTATTTACTAGTTCACTCTTTAAAAACAAACTGTAATCTCCTTGGTGACTGCCCAAACCGATCAATTACTTTCTCAAAAAACTCCATCTTCGACTTCTTTGTGTGAAGTTTTTCTCGATGCACACTTATCATACACAGCCCTGACATTCGGCTATTTGACATTGTCGACCGAAGCCAAGTTTTAACCCCTCGTATGGTACTAAATGACCTCTCGATCGTGCACGTAGTTGCTTGCAATGACAATGCTATTTGCAGGGCTTTGTTTATAGCAGGAAATAAATGTGTCTCCCCTAGGAGGTCAACCAAACTAACATCATCCTTCATATTTCCTTCACGTTTTCTGCCTGCCCACATATCATACCACATATTCGACTCTGCTTCAAAATTGTCAATGTGGTAAACTTCTTGAATGGTGTTCACCAAACTTTCGAAGTCGCTTTTATACAGACTGGTCAACTGAGACGTATGCAACTGTAACAAGCTATGTATATTGTGTTTGCAATCACTGAAGCGACTTTCTAAGGAAGAAATAACTGAATCCAAATATGGTATGAACAGAGATCGCCTGAAATATTCCTCAATATTTCCACTAGGAATGTTTGATCTCATAGTTTGCAGTGCAACTAGTCTCGGCATTGTTAAGTCAAGTCCTGCTTGATGAGCAGTAGATTCACATTTTTTAAAAATGCTTTGGAATGTATCATCGCTATTTTCCCTGTGTCTCTTCATAATCGTAAGTAACTCTTTCACAAAGTTTTTTACTTTCAAAAGGTCTACTTGAACACCCTGGAGAGCTTGTGTAATACGTTCTAGTATTGCTGAATATGTGCTTATAATTACAAGGCAAACAATAAATGTAGATGATTGAATGGCACACAACATTTGGTGTGCCATTTGTCTGGTGTAGGAGTTGTTTTTTAGGAAAGTTGTTCTAGAGCAGCCACAATGCTAATGAAGTTCTCATAGAAAACACGTATGGACTTATGTTTCTGTGTCCATTGTGTATCACATAGCATTTGAACATTAGGAGCAGCCTTTCTTCATTGAGGACTTTATCTAAAAAAAGTTTATCATTGATTTTATTGTTCCAATAGTATTCCTGACACAGCTCAGGTCATTGACAACAAGATTTGGTCGGTGTGAGGAACAATGAACAAATGTACCTTTGGGGAATTTCTTCTTAACCAAAGCTTGGACCCCACCCTCTTTGCCTGCCATGGTAGAGCATCCATCATACCCTTGACCTGAGCATTTGTCCATGTCTAGCGCAAATAATTGGCATGCTTCCAGTATTTTGTTTGCAATCCCAACAGCAGACTGCTAAAAGTGTTGCTGCATAGGTGTCTCTTGTATCCCGTTAGTACACAATATAAGACATATAAGCGCTCACTCCCTTGTGAAATTTACCAGTAGCTAAGTTCAAGTTACAGTAAAACCCAGGTTTTAAATTCCCCTGAACACATTTTGTTCCTATAATTTTTCTATGTTAACAATGTATAATATTCTTGCCATTTACACTACAGACTGCGCCATGTTGTATTTAACAGTAAATACATAATAACCACCGCTTAACAACATCATATTTTATTAGATTCGTCCATCTTTTTACAACTGTCTTTTTTAGTTGTCTATAGTCAGTATGGCCAACTGCTACAGTTTACATTTACTTAACCTATATTTACATTAATTGCTTCTCCAGTGATTGGAATCGTACCTAGAAATTCTTCTTTGACAAGGTTCTCAGCTTGATCAAAAAATCGAACCCCCATGGATAGCTGCTCAGTTCCAGAAATGTCACAACTCTCATCAGCTAAAATTGAAAATCCAGAAGATGAGTTTGCTTCCTCAACAATATTTTCCCTGAGGATTTTCTGACTCAACTCTATTATTTCATTTTGTGTTTTTCCAGACATGTATTTAGCATTACCTACATTACTTTTCAGATGTTCATCCAAAATGCTGTCTCCTGCATTAACACAAAACTCTAGCAAATATTTCAAATTTCCCAAGTCATTTTTCTTCCCTCTTAGCGATATGTCATGAGAAGCACAGAACAGAATTGATAGCAGAATGGTTCAATAAAAACCTTCGAACAATACTTCAGTCTTCACATCTTATTTTCCAAATGATAAGAAAAGTGTAATTTTATAGGCAGTGTGCAAGCAGGATTGTCGCTCTCTCAAAGAAATTCATTTGTGTGCTATACGGTAACACGAAACCATTTTGTGATAAACAATTAAACGAATGATGTTCCGAGATGCATCTAAAATCAATAAATGTCGCCACATCTGCGTACATGTTTACACACGTGTCAGAGAATTTGGGCTTTTCTATCCAGCAGGCCAGCCAGCAGTACCATTTTATGACCTATGTCACTTTCTTGCAAATTGGTTTGGCAAACCAGTTGCAATCCTTTTAGACACATAAAAATGATAATGAAATGGTTGTTTCATATTAATAGGCAAAACATATACCCATCAGTTTTAAAAACCTAAGAAGTAAAGAGTGAAAGGAAAACAGCTTAAAAAATTCAACTTTCCAGGGGGGCAAGTGCCCCCCTTGCCCCTCCCTGCTGACGCCCATGGAGAACACACAAAATATAGAAATGCAGTGTATTAATTGTAAATAAAAATTTAATTTTTTTCTTTCGAAAAATAAATAATAAACTAAACATATTAAAAAAAACTAAAGTTTAACAGTGGCAAACTGTTATTTCAAACTCTATAAGAACTAATCACATTTTTTTCTTTCAGGTTAACGGCTTGTTTTTACTTAACATTGTAAGATTTACTTAAAAAATCAAAATCCATTTAAAGGTGAAACGTTACTGTTTTTCACAAGTTTGTTATTATAGCGTTTTATGGCACAACTTTTGGCCAAATATAAGTAACAATTTTTAATACTTGCAAATTTATTGAACCTTTGAGACAGTTTTTAAACCCGGGTTTCTAATTATCTACAACACTGTGGAAAAAAGAGCTAACAAAACGTATGTGATGGATTTTTTAATGAATCTGACCTTAGAAGGACAAAGGGGGTCAACAATGTATTCAGTGAATGCAAAACAAGAATTTAAAACCATCTACGCTACCATAATTTTACTCGAAGTTATTACAGACTTTATGTAAGTAACTACACATAATTAATAGAAAAGGATGGGTTGTCTCACTGGAAGGTTTTTGCTTAGCATTGAATTTGGTAGCACGCACAAATTGATAAATAAATACAAAAAAAATGTTCTTGCCAACCAGGCTATGTTAGCTACTAACAATGGATTCACTTAATGTAAATCTAGATGTAGGAAAATTTGTTGTCAAGCTTTATTTTTTTATTTAGTAATGGTGCAAAATATGTTAACGTTATTCAAACATTAAATTATGTGATTTGATTAAAAAGAGATTGATTGTAATGATGCACTCACTAAGGAAAAAATTCAATAATTTTCTATCAATGTTATAACTTTTTTCTGTGATTATGTACTTATAAATAACTTGAGTCATTGTAAAGCAATTATGTTAATTTAATATTGTATAAAGTGATTGTAAGATAGTACCTAATGGAATTGTTGGAAAAATGGCTCACTATATCACTATCTTTTCATTTTTGTGTATTCTTAAACTAATTTATGTCCATTATGATTATATTATCATTATTATTTATTTAAAGTGATTGATATTGCGTTACTGCAGTTGCTGGAGTAACTTTTCTGTATACCATTTAATTCTTATAATTATTATTCTCCTTGATGTTGTACTTGTATATCATCTGGTGTACTTACAGCCTACTGTATATTCAATGCGGGTTTGTATATATTTCTTGTACATAGGGTTTTAATTGCTGTAAACTTGACAAATTCCTATGCTACTGTACTGTTTGTTATGTACTTAATGTAGTTCAGCGGAATAATAAATAAATACATACATACATACATACATACATACATACATACTTTTGTCATGAAAAACAGAACCCAGAAATTCTTAACTACATAATAAACTGTGGCAGTCGACTACTTGCCTTGCACCTAGGAGATCCTAGTTCTATCCCTGGTGTTTGACGTCCGGATTCACGCATGTAGGATCGTGTTGGACAATGTCGCAGTTCGGCGGTTTTTTCTCCCATTTTCCCCACCCTTGCATTCTGGCTCGATACTCATCTCATTCACCGCCGTACACTCTGAATGTCTGATGATAATATCCTTCAGTTCCACAATAAACTAAGTAACAGTTTATTAAATACTTAATATTGACATTTCCAGTATCTGTTTTTTCCTGGAGTGGTTAGCGGCTAATGTGGTCGTTCTTTGCTGACTTGACGAATCCCTATCTCTTTCAGTCACTCACACCCCGTGTACTTTGCTGCTCTTTCTGGTTGCTCTCTTTGAGGCTCAAGCATTCACTTGTCATTCCCTCATCACAACACTGAATAACGTTTTTTTATTGTTTCCCACTCTCTGCTATGCATCTCCTTTCCGCGCCTCTACACACTATTACCTTCACCTTCCATTTTTGGGCATACACTGAAGGCCAATATTTTCCCAACAGCTACTACGGCTGTCTGCTGTGTGTCGCCTCTTTATATCCTCTTCTTCCCTCGTCCCACTGTCCCCGCACCCCTGCGTTATGAGAAGCCAAGATAACTGCACACTATATTACATAAAGCCTTTTTTATAGTGTGGATTCGAAATGAAAGTACAGTAATTGGTTCATTTCACCTCCTGTGGAAGAAGCTGTCAGATATGTGATTATCAATTTGCTGACCACATGGGAAGCAAGTAGCCTTGCAGTCTATCTCAGTTGAGGGGAGGGGGGAGGAATTCTGCTGAATCCACACAATGAGTAATCTGCAGGCTGTATGCTGAAGAAGCATTCTTTTTATCTGCTAGCCTTTATCGTACTGGTCTTGTCTTATTCTATTCCTATGCAGCCTTAATGTGAAATTATTGTCTTCCCAAGCTGAATGCTGTGAACTGTGTGTCGGCAGTGCTTAGGTAAAATAAACTACTTTAACTTAATTGTGATTGTTTTGTTTCTATTGGTTAAAAATAAAATATGGATTCTAAAACCAATCTTAATTTTTATTGCTTGAATCCCTTTTCAAAAAAGACATAACAAAAATACTAATTTGAGATCTATTTTACCATGTACGATACATAAAAACGTTATCAATTAAGGGATAAAGAGTGCGATGTGTGCAGAAAACAACTGGCCAAAGAACCAACACCAAACCAAACAACACCATATACAGCTATGATAGCAACACAAAACCCAGATGTGTTTGACTCGGTAGAAGGCAGTGAAGATGACAATGCTGAAGAAACTGAAAAGGAAACAAGTACAGTTGAGCCCCGAAACTACAACATCTACTACTACTATGACTACATGTAAAAAAAAATTACAATTTTAGTAATTTAACTGGGATAAGATGAAATAAGTTAGGCAACATATTGTGAGCAGGAAAGATTATTTAAAATACTGTATGTTCATTACAATTCAGGAATAATTACAGGCCCGGAATTTTTACAAATGTGAAGTAACCATGAAAAAATTTGAAAGTCTGCTATAAAATGCTAATTCTCCGTACGAGTGCCTAGATCCTTGGCGGCATGGCCAGGCGCATCAGCCGACTGCACTGTCGCTTGGGCCTAGATCATGTGTATGGTCGACATATGGGAGAAGAGGCTTGCCTAACAGCACTAATATTGCCCGGACAATCGCACAAAGGCGAGAGGACAATAAGAATACACGTCTTTCTCCCTCTCTCAGCCACTTTGTACATAACATTAAAGCCAGCTAGCAATGCCTGACTTGAGAGAGAGACAAAACGAGAATGTTACGCTGACGATACCAGACACAGTGTTGTCAGGCACTCTCATAAAATCTTCCGCTCAGCTCAGATGACGACATGGCTATTAGGAACAAGAACTGCATGTTCTGACTGAATAACGGTGGACATATGCAGCATTTTCACAAATAATAATTACTGCCCGCTGTGCTATAACCGAGTCTCACACACAAACACATACAACTACTTATGCTTTTCTCTGCTTAGCTTACTACAGCTCAGACTTTACTGCCTAGACCATGAGCTACTTGAGATAAACAGCAAGGACGGTAAATGAGAGGAAGCATTACTGTCTCCTGTGTCAGTGCGTCTGCTGGTCTGAGTGTCACCAACCTACACGCTCATACACAGTCTCTCGTTACTAACATGTTTTTATCTTTTAGTTTATTTGCAAATTTCAACATTTACTGTCCACAACTTAAAAGTTGTAATTAAACACACTACTTAAAAATTATGATTTTAACATACTACATGTGCCCATAAATGTGAGTGAGCTGGTCATTACACTGTTAAAGTATCGTACACACTGTATTGGGGGGAGGGTGGGAACTGGGGTAAGCCACCTTTTTTTTTTTGGGGACAGCTGAAGGGAAGAAAGAAAAATAAAAACCAAAGAAAAAAAAAACAAGTGGAGGGCCATGTGTGAAAACCAGCATGTCTTGCTTTAGAATTGCTTTTCAACGAACAGTCTGTCTAGATTTGGTAGCGTTCAAACTTACGTCCTATGTGTTTACTATCAGCACACTGCCAGAATAAAATCACACAACTTCTGACCTTGCTCAAAATCAATGTGGACACGTGTGCCCTTTTCTGTTACTACGGAATATTGGCTTCAAACTTAACTAGGTGCCGCAGCTGAACACAGTTCACGACAAGTACGTATGAAAATAAAGTAACTACCAATGTTGGCATCGCTCAGTTTTGCTGGCTAACACACATCACCTGTCCAACGGACACATGAACAATTACATGAATACTACTCTCATCCAACGATTACTACATGTACTACACCAAAAGTACCATAACATTCACCTCAACTCTTTTTTACTGGTGAATTGTGTTTACATTTCAGTAATACATTTTTATTTCACGGTGCATGCTAGAGCAGGGTGCTAGAATAACCTGCTGCAAGATGCACAGTAGCACATTCTGACAGAACAGTGAAACACTGTCTCCATATTAGTTCTCGTGTTGTCCACCACCACATTTTTTCGACTGCGTACCTAGATCTCTGATGTTGTTCATATGCCAAACGGCAGCCGCCACCAAGAACATCATGAGGAAGGATCTAGGCACACACATTGTTACGCAATGCTGCCTATACACGCCACGGCTCTCATCCCTCACGCTCAGTGTTAAAATTTTTGAAAACTTGGTTTAGGCTTGTCTGGCATCAATTTCTTCAAAAAAATTATGCCTATTAAATGAAATCATTATTACTTTCTTAAAAATTGTCTGTTTTACGTTGGTGACAGTTAACACGAACTTAGACAAAAAAAATTTTTAAGGAGTAGAAGTTGGTAGTTTGGAAACGGCAACAATGCAACTATGACAAATATCTCGGAAACCATGGCTTGTTGTAGTAGCGAGGCTCGACTGTACTCCTGAATAAACGTGTTATTGAAGTTATTAAACAAGAGTCTTTGTTCTCTAGATGTAAAATCTAAAAGACTATCTGAAAAGACATCCCAAAAAAAGTTTAAATTTGTGCAAAAAGTAACTGGATACAGTTGTTACGAATTCATGTTAATAGTGGAGATACAACACAACAGATTCTGAGATTTTGCAGCAGCTGAAAGAAAAATATAACTCAACCACAGATCATGGTGAAAAAATAGTAATATTAAATGTTCTCCCAAAAAGTTGAATCCTGAAAAGAATGTAAGATGAATTCAATGTTCCCGACTACATAGCAAGGTTAGTGAAGAATCTTGTGAGAGAAAAGGGTGTTGAACCATTAGCAAACCACCTTCAAGACGTTTTTTATGAAAATGTCATTTAAACTGTCACATACTGTAAATGGCTAACAACTGACAAATGCCATTTAGAAACTGTTGCTGAAGAAGCAGAAATATTTGTATAATCATTTGCCAGGAAGTTGCAGGCACCAAGCATGTGTGCGTCATTCTTTCATAACAAAGCAGCAGTCTTATTTTTGAAACGTGTAAAAGAAGACCTCCAAGGAAAAACTTTTTTGTTAATTATGGATTTTGCAACAAATTATCATTCATCTTGCAAGATGAAGTTCAATCATTTCACTGGAATAACTCTCAAGCAACCATTCACCCTTTTGCAATTTATTTAAGAAATTCTCAAACTAGAAGCATTGACCATATCAGCTTTGTTGTTATTTCCGACTGCCTAGTTCACAACACTGTTGCTGTTCGTTTGTTTCAAAAGAAACTTGTTGCTTTCCTCGAAAGAAAGAAACCTACTAAAATATATTACTTTTCAGATTGATGTACCACTCAGTACAAGAATAGATTCAATTTTTATAATGTGTGTGTTACGAGGATTTTTTGTTCAAAGCTAAATGTCACTTTTTTGCTACCTCACACTGAAAAAATGCTTGCAACAGGATAGGAGGAACACTCAGACTGGCAGCAAAGCATAGTTTAAAGCGGACACATCACAATCAAATTGTGACTCTAAGGCAACTGTACTGTTGTGTATGTAATTGCAAGTGATTGAGGTTAGGGAATTGTGTATGTAAACAGGTAAATGTGAGGTGTGGGGGTTGGCACAAGTGAGAGCGGGAGCGTTGTTGTGGTTGTTGTTGTAAGGTGGAGAGTGGAATGGCTAAGGATGGAGTGAGTGTAATTGTGTGATGTAGAAATAAAGTTGTGAACACAAAACTGGTGACGAGGATTGTAAGTACCGATTACGCGTGCTACAGGTCCGGTTTTCGACCATGGGGCTGGTTGGTCACATCGGGGAGTTCGACCCAGATAAAGAAGACTTTGGCTCCTACATCGATCGTCTTGAGCAGTTTTTCATTGTGAACAAAAACGGAGGAAACGGTTAAAGTGCCGTTATTCATCACATTGTCGGGCCCCAAGACCTAAGGGATTTTAAAAAATTTACTGTGGCCCACACTACCGACCTCCAAGTAATTTACGGAAATTGTTACGATATTATCGCGCCATTTTTCACCAGAATGTATGATAATCGCTGAACGATACAAGTTCCATAAATGAGATCAACTAGCAACAGAAACGGTGTCTCAATATATTATGGAGCTTAAAAGCCTAGCGAGTGTATGTGACTTTCCTGAGTTTCTCAATGAGGCTCTGAGGGATAGGTTAGTTTGTGGACTAAACAGCGAGATGATCCAACACAAACTGTTTATTGAACCTAACCTCACTTTTGATAGGGCGAGTACGATCGCGGTCAGCATGGAGTTGGCAGTATCCAAGACCAAACAATTGCAATGTACAGCAGCGGAATCAACAACAGCAGAATCAGCACTGAAAGTGACTTCCCGCCCGCCAGGTAATCAGCAAAATAAGCACTTTCAGGCTGCAGGGACAGGATCCCAGGAAAGGGTGTGCACTAGATGTGGTAGAGCACATGCATACAATCGGTGCCCGGCAGCAGCCTGGACCTGTTTCCAGTGCGGGGGAAGAGGGCATGCAGCAAGAATGTGCAGGAAGAAACGTAGTGTCAATCAAGTGCAAGGTCCAGCTGAATTTAGCGGGGATGCGGCCATGTATAAAGGTGTTAACTCGGTGGAAGCCTGGGAAATCAAACAGCTACATGGGTGCGTTGGCCCAGGAAATTGGGAAAGGGTTTATATTAAATCTGTAAATAAGCCTCATAAAGTAGTCCTATTAGTGGAGGGCCAGCGTATAGAAATGGAAATGGACAGCGGGGCCAGTGTGTCAATTGTATCCCTCAGTACATGTAAGAAGCTGTTTCCTGCAGCCAAGTTCAAGAAGTGTGTGTTGACTCTAAAGGCTGTCACTGGGGACAAGTTACCAGTGGTAGGGCAAATTGAAGTGCAAGTGGTTGGCGTTTCCGGCAAGACACATGCCCTTCCCCTCACAGTGACTAAATCACGTAGAAGAACAACTCCGCTTCTCAGCTGGGACTTGCTGGATGTGATACTACCCAGTTGGAGGAGGCGACTGACCATCGAGGATTCATCCCGTGAAGTAACCCAAGAGACCAAATCTGTCACATTGGCCCATCAAGACCAATGGGGACGAGAGCTGAAATTAAGATGGCCACAATTATTTGACCGGGAATGTCCAGGTGCGTTACGTAAGTTTCGGGCCCGTATTTTGCTAAAGGAAGAAGCAACACCTGTCTTCCACAAGGCGTATTCAGTGCCTTACGCCCTACTGCCTACTGTGGAAAAGCAGTTGCGAAAGCTACAAGAGTCTGGAAAGATAGTTCAAGTAAGGCATAGCGATTGGGCAAGCCCGATTGTGCCTATTGTTAAGAAGTCCGGGGGCATTCGACTGTGTGTAGACTTTAAAGCATCTACTTTGAATAGGATGATTAAGGTCGACTCTTACCCCTTGCCCAAGTTGGAAGATATACTGGCAGGAAACATAGCAGGGGGGCACATCTTCACGGTGCTAAATCTCAGCAACGCCTACTTGCAGTTGGAGGTGGGCCCAGATTCCAGAGAGTATCTCACCATAAACACTCATCTTGGCCTTTTCCAGTGGAAACGGTTGCCATTTGGGGTGGCGAGTGCCCAAGCTATATTTCAATCTGTGATGGACAGAATTCTGCAGGGGTTAAAGGATGTGGTTTGGTATATCAATGAAGTCCTGATTGTAGGTAGGGACGAAAAGGACTGCAGGCAAAAAGTGGAGTGTGTACTCGAGCGGTTGAACAGATTTAATATTAAGGTCAATTTAGCAAAGTGTCAGTTTTTTTAAGAGTCTGTTGAGTATCTAGGTCATCTCATTGATGAAAATGGGATACGCCCGACACCGCAGAAGGTCTCTGCAATCTGTCAGGCAGCAGTTCCCCGAAATGTAAGTGAACTTAAATCCTTTCTGGGACTCGTACAATTTTATCATAAGTTTCTTCCAATGTCCTCTAGTGAGTTAAAACCACTGCACGAGTTATCAAAAGGCAGTAGGAATTGGGAGTGGAGTGGAAAATGTCAACAGGCTTTCATGTGGGCTAAGCAAAGGATTGTGTCAGACTGTGAGCTAACTCACTTTGACCCAACCTTGCCAATCATAGTAGCATGTGATGCGTCCCCTTATGGGGTGGCTGCAGTCCTGAGTCATTATATTAAGGGGGTCGAAAGGCCAGTAGCATTTGCTTCCAGCACGCTATCCAAAGCTGAGCAAAACTACTCGCAAACTGATAAAGATGCGTTGGCCATAGTGTTTGCAGTGAAACGTTTTCATAAGTATCTTTACGGGCAGCAATTCACGCTGTGCACCGACCACCAACCCTTAAAAAGAATCTTGGGTCACGAGTAGGGAATTCCTATCCTAGCAAACCAACGGTTACGGCGCTGGGCGATAGTGTTGTCAGCGTATAACTACAGAATTGTATACCGAAAGGGATCACTTATGGGTCATGCTGATGCCCTATCCCGGCTGCCCGTGGACAGCCCAGGGAGGGATGAATGTGTCAGCTCTATAGATGAATGTGTCTTCTCCCTTCAAGAGGTTCTGGCGATGCCAATGGGGGTAGGGACAGTAGCAGAGGCCACAAAGGGGGACAGATGTCTAAGAAAGGTGGTGGACATGACAAAAGATGGCTGGCGGGATCAGGTAACAGACACTGCGTTGAAACTTTTTTTTTGTAGGCATTTGGAGTTGTCCTGTCAAGAGCATTGTCTACTGTGGGGAGATTGCGTGGTTATTCCGGCAGCACTGCAATTAGAGGTATTGGAACTCTTACATGATGGGCATCCAGGGATAGTTCGGATGAAAATGTTGGCGCACTCCTCGGTTTGGTGGCCAGGAATAGACGCGGATATCCAAAAGGGAGTGGAGAAATGTGAAGCCTGCCAGAGCTGGCGGAGCGCCCACAATCTGGTTCCCATGATGGCGTGGCCTCAAACCACCAAAGTATGGGACCGGGTTCACATCGACTTCTTGGAGGTGGAGGGGGTCAAAATTCTTATTCTGTGTGACCATTTTTCCAAATGGGTAGAGGCGTGGCAATTGACGAAGACTCATGCGGGGGCGGTCATTGAGAAATTGCGGTCTTGTTTTGCCTCGTTTGGACTACCCACCACCTTATTTTCTGACAATTGGCCACCATTTAAATCTTCAGAATTTCACAACTTCTGTCGAGAGAATGGTATGCAACTGTTACATAGCCACCCGTATCATCCCCAATCCAACGGCTTGGCGGGAAGGGCAGTGAAAACAGTCAAGCAAGCTCTAAAAAAGCAAGTTGTGGACCAGTCACACCACAAGGACCGGGACATGCAGCACCGTATCCAAAATTTCCTATTTGCATATAGAAACACACCCTGTTCGGCCACCGGGCAAAAGCCGGCATAGGTAGTATTCCGGCACTCCCCCAAAACACGTCTCACGATGCTGAAGCCCAGTGGTACGGCCCCAGCTAGACCCAGAACAGGAGATACGGGGAATCCGAAGAAGGTACCCCGTTACAAAGTAGAGGAAAAGGTATGGGTGTTAGGAAAGGCATGCAACGGGAATAAGGCCAGGCAATGGTTCCCAGGGAGGGTAGTAAAGGTCATCAGCCCGCTGACCTATTTGGTACTGTGGAGGGAAAATGAAACATTGCAAAGGGTGGTGCACGCTGAGCACATTAGGCAGTCAGGTCTGCCAGAGCACAGACACCCACATATAGGGGAATAAGAGAGGGTTCGCACTCAGGGGTGTGAGAGTAACAGGTTAGAGTATCGACTTCAGCATTCTCGTCCAGTTCGCAACGGGGGAAGTGGTACAAGAGCAGAAGAAGAAATCCAGGTAGCTGTTGACCCAAATCCTACTTGGAACACAGAGCTTAGAGGCGAACCCCAAGGCTCGTCTTTTAGAGGATTCTCACCTGGGGAGCAGAAGTTGCTCCCTAGGGGATACCTCAATACAGGGCTGCAGGTCGGGCGTAGGCAGTCAGAGCGAATAAGCAAACCCCCCGACAGGCTGAACCTGTAGTAGGGCAGAAGGAAGGGGAGTGTTATCTGTTGTAAAGAAGCATTGTTGTTATTTGTAGTGTTATCTGTTGTAAGGAAGCATTGTTGCTATTGGTAAGGTCTGTTAGTTTAGGTACCACCTTAGGGGTTTTGTTTAAGGGAAGATGGAGTGTTGTGTATGTAATTGCAAGTGATTGAGGTTAGGGAATTGTGTATGTAAACAGGTAAATGTAAGGTGTGGTGGTTGGCACGAGTGAGAGCGGGAGCGTTGTTGTGGTTGTTGTTGTAAGGTGGAGAGTGGAATGGCTAAAGATGTAGTGGAGTGTAATTGTGTGATGTAGAAATAAAGTTGTGAACACAAAATGTACGAGATTGGGCGAAGACTGACATATGTACAATACATTTTACATTTTTCAACAGTCTTGGATCATGAGCAGGAGACTAATGCACTGAGAGATTTTGTAATGCAAGACAAGCTCCTGGCACACTAAAACTTCCCTGCATAATCCCCAAAAGCAAACACAGAATAGTCTGCTGAGCCTTATTGTTTTCTACACAATCAAAAGATGAAGATACTGCAGCCAACTGACAGTGAATATATGGATTTTGAAGCCATTGTAGGGTTTGTCACTTGCACCTACAATGGCCATTGGTGGCTTGCATGTGTAATAAATACCAACAAAGAAAAACAAGAAGTCAAGGTTTCTGTCCTGGCCCCTCATGGATCTTCTTCATCTTTCACATACTCGAGAAATCCAGATATTTTAACAGTGACATCCAAATTAATTTTGACCAAACAACAGCAACAGGATGAGTATACAGACAGACCCAATCAAAATAGGAAGAGAGTGAGTGATAAACTTCTGATGATAAAAAAGTGAATCACAGTAGAACTTTTAATTCAATCTTAAAACAAAAGTAAAATTGTTCACAAATTAAATGGTGTATGATGGCCCTTAAAAATTCATTTTCTACTTGCCTTTAATTTGTTTACTACACAATAAAAAAACAAAATATGAAGGTGGTGTTATTAAATGGAATGTGTTATCTTTGGTACTGAACAGTTTTTCATCTTTGGAGGTCTTAATAGATATAACTTGAATTATACAATGACCTTAAATGTTTAAATGTGTTTAACTGTCATTACCTTACTTATGGGTCTTCCTTATAGAACCTGCAGTTGATCTGGAAACATTTGTATAGCAATCTTAGAAATTAAACATTTTATACGAATTATGCAGTTTCTGACCTATGCACTTATGCTTGTATAAAAATTAATGTCTAGAGAACCCACTGCCGTCCCAACTTCAAGTTTGTGGTGAACAAAGAGAACATACATAAGAAACACACATACTTTTTTAAAATTAAAAAAAAAAATTTATTAATTTAACGTCAAACTTTATTTTGAATGACCTTGAATAATAGAAATGTTTTTGCATTCCAGTTGTTACAAATCTCAATGGAAAGCTCACAAAAAATGCTTTAAAATGAACCTAGGTAGAATACTGTAGCTTGCAAAAATGCTAAAATCATTTCCTTTACATTAACTGCGATCAGTGAAATAATGGACATTTTAAAATGCTGTAAAGTCAAAACCAAACAAAGTAGAAGGCTGGAAATTTAGGACGCAAGTTCTTTAATAGACTACGAAATACGTGCCAAATATTAAAAAATGGCAGGAGTCAGGGTAAAAATGAATTTCTTTTGTTGATTTGACATGGAATTTCCAAATTAAAACTTCTACCACCTGTTACTAAAGTAAAACCCTGTTAATTTGGAATAAAATAAGCACTATTCAAACACTAGTTACTTTTTTTCCTTCTAGTTAAATTAAATATAATCTTGTCAAGTTGTCACTTTTTAATAGAAACAAACATGTCTACATAACAATCAAAGTGTATGGTTTGCACCATAGTCAACAGTTAACATTTGAAGTAACAATAAGTGTTTTTTAAATATTATTTTAGACAAGATTATCTTCAAAACTGCTCACTTTATTGCGAACCACCTTACAAAATGTTTGTGATGGGCCAGAAAGAAATAATGCTTACTAACCAGGATAACTTCTTAAAAGGGTTAAATTATACACGTTCACGTAGATTCAATGGGGAATTATTCAACTTATTAAGAAGGAAATTTCTTAATTGGAAAACTTCTTGTAAGGTATGGCAACATGGCGCGGACAATGCGAGTATGGTGGCAGAAAATAAATGTTGTCTGTAATGTATGCTTAATTGCATAATTCAATTTTTCCTACATGGGGCAGTCGATAATAACCTACTGTGTCTACATCACAATTTCACCGCACACCTTACACCGAGAACATCGCTATCATTCCCGCGGAAACAACATTAGTTAGTACACACAACTACCAACCTTCATAAACCACACTACCTACCAATAACATACATACCAACCTACACACACACTACGTACATCACAACACACACTACCTACACCACAACATTTCCCCCTTTAAGATATAATTTTACACAGAAAAGTCTCTGTATCTTGTAGAAGGCTGCTTTGTCTTGTGGAGTGCTGTCGTGGAGCCTGAGACACCAACTCTGCAAACACTAAGAACGGCTCCCATAGCTCCTCACTGGGTGTTGGTGAAGCAAGCTCATCTATTGCTCACTCTTCCCCCTCCCCGTTGTTCTGCAGGTCTACCTGTTGGAATGGCCCTGGGCTGCATGTGAGTGCTGCTCCTTGTACTGCTGCTCTTCCGCCACCAGACAGACCATGCTGTCCCCAGTTTAGCAGGAAGAGTCAAAGGTCCCAATGGCCTGCCCAAATTATCTGACCATTCATTTGCCTGTGTTGCTGATTCCTGAATTATTAGCGCCCGGCGCAGCAGTTGGTTGACATGTCACCTGCATGTCCGACCACCACTTCCCTTTACTATGTATATGCTCTTCCCCACTGTGAAGTGAATTGTCCCTTGCTTCCACTTCTGAACCCCAGCATAGGTCCTGAATAACACAGCATCGTTCACACTGAACCTTCTTCTTATGTCCACATTGGGTGAATCCTCCGGTCCATTTGGATCTTCTTTTGCAGCCGGATTTGCAAGATCTAGTATTGTTCGCAGCCTACAGCCCATCAGAAACTTAGCAGAAGACCTTTGGGCCCTACCACCCGGTGTGGTTCGCCAAGCAAATAATTCCGGGCCAACCATGTGTGCCAATCTCCAAACGTTAATTTCTTCAACTTCCCTTTCACTGTCTGGACCATACATTCAGCCTGCCAATTGCTGGATGGGTGAAAGGGTGTTGTCTGAATTAGGCGGATCCCATTTTTAGCCAAGAAGTTCCTCATTTCACATGACCCAAAAGCTGTGCCATTGTCCGATACCATATGCTTGGGCAACCCATGGTAACTAAATGTCCCGCAGTTCCGGGATCACACTGGCTGAGCTTAAGGATGATATTCTCTTGACTTCCAGCCACTTAAAGAGTATGAGTCCACTAGAAGCAAGAAACTTTGTCCTTGAAAAGGCCCAAAAAAATCTATGTGAAACCGGACCCAGGGACTGCTCGTGTAGCCTCATGACATATCATTCTGTCTAGACAGGTCTGCCCACCCTTGCTGACATTCGTTGCTATCCCCAACCAATAATTCAATGTCCTTGTCCATCAACGGCCAATACATGTAGCTTCTAGCTAAGGCTTTTGACCGTACAATTCCATCATAAGCCCCATGGAGTACCTGTAACAGGGAGGCTTGCAAGGATGATGGAATTATTACTCTAGTGCCCCAGAGTACACATCCTTTGTACACTGACAACTCCTCTCTGCGTCTCTCAAATGGCTTAAATTCATCAAAAATCACCCCACCGTTCCAACCATTGCATACCAATTGTCGAACTTCTGCCAAAATGTGAGTGATCCCGTCCTGTAGCCTCTTCTATCATCTTAGCATCGACCGGGCAATGTGCCATGGCCTCCAGCATAAAGACATCCTCAACCACTGGAACCGGTACACTTTTCTGAACTGGTAGGCTGCTCAACGTGTCAGTATAACAGAGGCTACGTCCCGGCTTGTAGGTTAACTGGTAGTTGTACAAAGACAGCCACAGGATCCACCGTAACAATTGGGGTGACAAATTGTCCGGTGTCTGTTTGTTTGGGTGTAGTAATCCCAGGAGCGACTTGTGGTCTGTCACAATGGTAAACGGACGTCCTGCAATATACTGTCTGAATTTGCATACACCAAACATTATGGCCAGAGCTTTCCTGTCCACTTGTAATTCCTTTAACTTCTCTAGAGACTTCTGGAGCTAAAAGCAATTGGGGCTTCTACTCCATCCTGCAGCACATTATCTAATACTGCACCAACTCTGTACTGGGAGGCATCACAGGATAGAATAAAGGGCTTGGCTGGGTCGCAGTGTGTGAGGACACTGTCAGATTTTAACAACTGCTCTGCCTGCTCGAAAGCCTCATCGTGCTCCTGAGCCCACCTCCAAGGGGTTCCCACATCTAACAGTCTGTGGTGTGGCTCCAGTATGTGAGCCTTACCAGGGAGGAATCGGTCATAAAAGTTCAGCAGGCCCAGGAATGCCTGCAGCTCCTTCTTTGATGTTGGCGGTGGTGCCTCCCATATTGCCTCTACCTTCTTATTCGACGGGTGAACCCCCTCGGCATCAACCCGGTAGCCTAGAAATATCACAGAATTCTGGGCAGAGCAACACGTTTCAAAGACACTTCAAGATTTATTAAATATTTTTCTGTGTAGTTTTAAGTGAGTTGAATATTTTCACCTGTGTGAATTTTGAATTTTAATTAATTATTTTTTTTATTATAGATAGGAAATCTCTTTTTTTTATGTGTAATAATTTCTTAATTGATTTCTGAATGAGTTCTGACACGCAGCAAGAGATGCAATCTCTTAGCTGTGGTAGAGGTTGCAGACCTCCGTGTAAGAATTCGATGCCAGAACCTTTTGGCTTTCGAATTCCTTTTTCCTTCTTCTTCCCTCAACTACGAAGCAAAATGGACGTACGGCAGATCTCGCAGTTTCCGAGATCTGATCTGCTGTCAGCCTAAAATTAGGGACGTATAGGGAAACGTCCAGGGCCTAGGGCCTACGCCAGTTTGAGAAGTGTCAAATGAAAATCAGGTTATTTTGTATTTTGGAGTGAACTTCAAGCCATCAAGGGATACGTACGCCATATTTGTCCTTTGGTGATCTTGACACATCTCTATGGCCGACCTTGCCTTGCACCCATATTAAATAATTCAACTAACTGTTATATTTCATGTGTCCAAGTTGTAAACCTAAAAATTTTATTAAGAGTTCAGTATGTGTCAAATTTTTATTAACTTCTAAGCTACCCAGAGGTCTGGGATACGGAACTCTTAACTCTATCAACGAGCAGTAATTTTTTTTATTATAAATTGCAATAGCCGTGAGCAAAATCAATATTAAGACTGAACTCTGCAATCATCATTGCCTTATGAAGATGTATATGTTTGAATCTGGCCAAAGTCATGCTTTTATTATTCAGTGAGAGATTTAGGCTTTACAATTTCACGAATTTTCATGCATCTGTTTCACATAATTATTTGAATTATTTTCTTCAATAAATCAGGATTTTTCAAAATTCGTGAATTCATTGTACGTTTGTTGTGTACGAATCTACAGCTGGTAAGTTCATTGAAAAATTAATTCCAACAAAGTATTTATTCCAAAACCCTGAGATATTATCATATTTTTTCTATTTGCACTTATCTGATTTGTCCTGTTAATTATATAATTCTCACGCATTATACAGCAATGGCTATGCGCCAAGGTCAAAACAACCTCTTCAAAGATCAGCACCAAACAGTAAATTATTTATTATTTCTATTGTTTAGCACTCGTATAATATTACCCTGCCAACTACACTATTTCGGCACTGACCTGGTCCCGGGGTGCAAAGGCTACGGAACGACTTTTCCGGAAGATGGGCTTTGCATCTGTATGTAGCTCAAGTGTAATTGACGGCCTGGTATACTGGCCTATCTCGCTGCTGGAGAAGACTTTAGGGTAGGTACCTATTGATTATCTGGCTTGCTCTTGCCTCTTGGTCTACCGAGAAAAACCCTTGTATTGAAATTCCAAGTGGTTCCAACCAGTTACGGCCCAGCAAACTTGGACCGCTGCCTTCTGCTACTAGCAGGGGTAGGGAGACGTCCTTGACCCTGGTTTGTACTCGTACCTGGCGGGATCCCAAAACTTGCAATCGTTCCTGGGACCATGTGTGCATATCATCTCGGTTGGTTGTAATGGTGGACTCTCTGGCCAGAGTTGTTTGTATGTGACTCAATTAATAATGGTCTGCCCTGCTCCGGTATATACTTCCATGCGGTGAGCCCTACCATCCAACCTTACTTCCAACCCTGATTGGTACCTGTTTGTTCTTCCCACTTGTTTCTACATTAAACAAACCATAAAAAGATTCCTCCTCATCGCGAGGCACCTCTACCGACTCTGATACCCTATAGGCAGTGCCTCTACCTGGGTTAACCTTACCCCCAGGTTGCTTATGTGCCTGTGGACTAGTACTACTTGTTCTCTTTTTTGTGATGCAGGCCCTTTCCACGTGGCCTACTTTCTTACAGAAATGGCAGACCGGTTAGTGTGACTACTTTTGTCTGGTGAGTGCACCCCTTTACACCTCCAGCATAATTTGCCATAACCTCCCCACTCATCTTTTCCTTCACAAGTAGCATTTTCCCTGAATTTATCCGGTAGAGTCATAGCCTGTGGTGGGCTCCACGCCTCCTTCGCTTGTCGCATTTGCTTTCACTTTATTAACAGTTGACCCACCCAACTCTTCCTCTCTGTTTGCCCTAATGTTCTCAATGTTCCGCCCTGTGGCTTCAATTGCAGTTGCAACCTCAACAGCATCTTTAAATGTCAATTTGTCTTCAGGTAACAACGCATGCTGTATCGTTTTATCACGCACCCCGCACACAAATCCATCCCGAAGCATCCTTTCTAAGGTTGGGAAAGTACAATGTACGGACATTCTCGAAAGCTCCGCCACATATTGAGCTACAGTTTACCCGTCCTGCTGATTTCTTTGATGGAAGCGAAAAGACTCTACCACTTCACTTGATTTCGGATCAAAGTGAGTACTAAGTAGGGTTGAGACCTCCCCTAACCCCTACTTACGAAGTGGCCTTCGGAGCGATCAACAATGTCACTAAACTGTATGATTCGGACCCGACCACTGTATAAAATATTGCCTGCTGTTCCTCCTCTTTGGTTACCTTATAACCTTTCAGAAAATATCGATTTACTGGTAAAACCAATAGTAGAACTGCAATAGGATGCAGTGGCATAGGAACTGGTGGTACAAGGTACCCCATCCCTCCCCCTGATGTGTTAGTAATGTTGGTATGATGTATTGGTAATGTTGGTACTGGGTAGTGAGCAAAGGTTGGCAGACGTGGGGCATCGGGAGAACAACAGTGGTGATGTAAATGTATACACGGTAGTAATAAAAGATTTTCTTACAAGTCTACTTGTTATTATTTAACGACTACCACATACAACATAGCACCTAGGTCCTATTGGATTACGAACCACAGAGGTAATATGGTTAGGCGTACATCCAAGGATTTAAAGCCCTCGTACAATCAGTATGTGCCTACGAGAAACTACAGTGATTTGACTGTAAATTTATCAAGCACAAGTAGTAATACAAACAGGGAGGCCACCAGGGAAACAGTTCTGTATGATTTAGCAACAAGTGGGGAGGAAGAAGACTGGCTAGGATGGGGTGAAAATTATGCTGAAGCTCAACCATGTAAGGGAAGCATGGGAGGTGAAACAGAACGACAATTAGATGCACAGTCAAATACCAAAAACACACTGTCTCTCTGACAATTAAAAAAAGAAAACTAATATAAGTCGTACTGATTGTCAATAATGTGAGGTATGTCAGGTGGTTTTTCTGGAGACTTTAAAGATATTTATTGTAAATAATTCGGTGAGGTGGTGTTAAATATGAGGTGAATGTAAAGTGAAAATTGTATGTGGATGTTTCCAAATAGATCTCTGAAAATAATTCATTGGAAGTTTTTGTTTAGATGTGCTTAACTGTTGTAAAGAAATAAGTGGTAATAATCAACGCATTTGTTCAACTATGACATTTGAAATATTAAATACATGTTGAACAGATGCTACTGCTTTTAGGTCGTATTTTCTTGGGTTTGTTTCTTTTTGGAGTTTTAGTTTCTTTAGTTTCTGTGGTGGGGTTTTTCTTGAATTTTGAGTTGGGGCCTAAGCAGTGTGTCTGTTTGCCCCTATTTGTTATGAACCTCGAGGCTGGCTTCGGCCGCCTCTTAATGAGAGAGGGATTGCCCCAGTTGACGGTGCCTTAGCCTCCCCTTCCCCACCGGACCTTACGCTCCACTGGCCATGGAGGGGAGGGGACCTGGAGGGAGGGGGGGGGTCGAGTTCCGCCGGCCGGCGGCAGGGGCGCTAGCGAGCCGCGGTGTCGCGGCGCGTAGAGAGGGGAGTCACTCTCAGGTTGGAAGCCGAGCAGCTCACATCGCGAGCTCTGGGATCTGGGCTTGTGCCTTGGTTGGCGGTAATTCACGTGTAGAAGAATGGACGTGCCGGGGGGCGAGAAGTACGCAAGCGTAGCTCGCGTTGTCGTGCTGAAGGAGGACATAAGTGATCTTATCTGCTCAGGGAGTGGTGAGCGTCCTTAACTTGAAAGGTTCAGCGAGGATTTTGGTGAGTGACCAATTCCCTTTGGGAACATTTTCCCTCGTCGCCTTCCCGAGTGAGTGTAAATTGGGGCGCACCGGCAGTTGGGCTGTCGAAGTCTTTAGCGACGGCACTGTAGTGAGTGATAGCTCGCGCTTGGTTTAACACCGCATGCGGGACGCAACAGGTCGATTTCTGGGCCCAAATGGTTTTAACTTTCTGAAAATAACTCCACATTTTTGGGGAGGAAACGTGTCAAGTATCAGTGAGTGAGTGGTAAAGCATAGCTGCCCACAAGTCAAATGGGGGCGATAGTCAAAGGAGAGGATTAAAGTGCACTTGTTTGTACATCAGGTTCATCGATAATATGAGAGATTCTATATGCATTGTAATATGAATTGTAATTTTATCATTGTTCATAGATATTTAATGGCATGTTGCGGAAACTAATGTAACTCTTGTGTAAAGGAGAATTACTTCTGGAATTGGTTATTACATGAGATATAAACTATTTTGTGTTTTCTTTGCTCAAGAACGATGTGTCAAAGTCCTGGTCCCTAATGAGCTATAAGCGTTGGTTAGTGGACATGGGTTTTTTCTTGCCCCTTGTGTATTTGGAGCTGGTAACTTATCTTGGGAGTCATTTCTATTGAAATCGGCTCAATTTCACTGCGCCACTCTGCTCCCTTCTGGGGCAAGCGGCCGACTTCTGATAAGACAATCGTTCTTGAGTAAGGGAATGTTGGTTCAAATTGGGATTTTTGTTTTGGGCTGTTTGTTTACGGCAATTGAAATTCACGGCACATCTACGTCCCTAAGTATGTCTGCACCG
>PNEQ01064828.1:0-14418 GCA_003012365.1 Medauroidea extradentata
ACCCTGTGTGTCTACCTGATGACGGGAACAGATTCCAGTTCCCGAAACGTCGTTCATACTGACTGTTTGGAAAACTACTGTGTTTTATTTCGTCTCATCGTTTGTGTTGTCTGTCGTTTTTTCTGTTTGTGTCCGACATCTTTGTGTTTTGTTTAGTCTCATCGTTGTGTCGTTTTCTGTAATTCTGTTTGTGTTTTTGTTTCCTCTCATCGTTGTGTCGCATGTAAACCTAGGTTTTTTTTCTTGTTTGTTCCTTGTTTTATCTGACCAGATTCCAGTTTTGGAATTTCATGTTGTGTATGTATCCTGATGACTAAAGCATACTCTGCTTATTTATGTTTTCTTGTCTTATTTTTACTTTTAGTTTCCTTGTGACAGTCATTTATTTCGCAATGGAGTATGTCCATACAAACAAATCCAGAAACATGATTAATTCACACAGTATGTGTATAATATTGACGTTCCCTACTTGTTTTCTGTAGGTTCATGTTCGTCGCCTTCATCAATAACATCACTGTAATGTACACTTATGGAACTCTTCAAGACATAAACTTGTTTTCTTGAGTAGTCTTTATGTGTTATATATATATATAATAGTGTAAAGGGAAAATGAAAGTTTTGTCTCAGTTAAAATCTTTGTTATATGCACGAAATAGTACCTGTGTTGTTATAAGCAGGAAATTAAAACATAATTTATTTGTTATTGTTACATGCAGGACGACTGTTGTAATATGTTTCTGCTGTGTATGTCTGTACATGGCCGTACAAGGATTTGACAGTTTAATCAATAAAATGATCCCTTGCCTTTCGGATTAATTTATCTTAAAAAACATGGTATAGTCTAGTTAAATCTTATAAATTTTGTTTGACAAACAAATCCAATATTTGACATGTTTTACATATTTTTCAGCCAAACAAAAATGTTGCTGGATCAAATACATAGGCCTGTTTGTTTCGCCATATATGAACGTATACAGGTTGTCAGAAACAAACACATAATATGCACACAGCGCGAAACCTGGGCAAAATTGGAGATGAAAGTGTTAATGGCAAAATACTGTTCAATGACATTTTATATGCACAATGTGGCAACATAGCATTGTAGGTAGTCCCATCTTGCGCTCCATAGATATCTTAACTTATCTTGATACTACTCTTCTAACATGCATAGTATGGGTGCAGATTATAAACCCGAAAGTTCCAAACATGATTCTATGCTTATTTGACGTCACATACATAAAATAATACCTGCACGTGGAGCAAAGTAAGGGATTTTCTCAGTGCAGTGTTGCCACATTGTGTACGTAAAATGCTGTGCAACGTTCTGACACTTAAATTTTCGTCATCAATTTATCCCCTGATTCGCGTGGTGTGCTAATAATGCGTTTGTTTGTAGACATCCTGTATGTTGTTGATTGTACAAAATCTATACCCCCGTGTTATCTAGCCACTACACTGCAGCCTCTTTCAGTTTAGAGTTTTAGTAACTTCGGTGTATCCGAATGAATGCTATTCACGTAAGACTGAGCACTTTAGTCCGGGTTTTTTCCGTTTAATATTATTTGCTACTTTCCGCCACTTGTCAGCCAATGATCAAATCAACACAGAATACGAAGATTTCGCTGTAACTTAGCCAAAATTAACGTCTGAAGAACAGTGGGATAATGTCAAAAAAGGTGCCTGCTGAGGTCTATCAGCTACTAAATGTCACATGATTGTAAAACACTAAATAGACTAAGATCTAAAGTGTCATGATGTAAGGTGAATCACAAGACGGGGCATTATTCATTATGACTAGCTTTGCATATGCGGTCGACTGCAAGATCCACAACATCTCCTGTAACCTGCGCGATACCTGCGGCATGAAACACTATGAAACAAATGATAAGGCAATCAAGATTCCTGAAAACTGGTCTTTACGGAACATATAAGTTCACAATGTTTGTATATTTTAAGACTACGTTTCCATATTATAAATTAAATCTGTAACTTGAGTTATAGACACGAGAAGGAAGTAAATGTCAGGAGTTACATCGAAATATTTTTTTTTCTGATTGTTGTCTTTCCCTCGATACTATGTGCAATCCAGGTGTTTTATATTTTGATGACACATTAATTATCAATGGACGTACAATACAATGAATACAGTATATGTTCCAGATATAAACCAGCCAACTTAATAACACGTTTACACATTGCTCGAGAACGAGTAGATAAAAATATTTATTAATTATTATAACCCCCGGCGGGTATAAGGCGTACTGAATAAATGTTCTGTTAGCGGTTACTTAAATATAAAAATAAATATACAGATTTAGACTATCTTATTTAATAGGGAAAAAAAAGTCATGGAAAGGTGACACCATTGGCCAACTACTGAGCTTCGAATTCAGGTAATATACACTTTTCAGGAGGTATATTCCTCACGCTCAAATTGCTAAAAAAGAAAACATTAAAATAACTATCCATGACGTAAAACAGAACGCACGCGTAAGGCTTTTTCGTCCTGAAATTCAAACCTTATCTTATGACAATGTTCACGTGCAATAACTCCAAGATGATCGACCACGAAGTAAGAATTAAGTTGAACATGCTTAGTTATCTGAAATGTTTGACGAGATTGCCTACGTAGTAGAACCATGTTATACAACACCTCGCACTTATGTCGTGCATCCTCGTTGAGAGGAGGAAAGAAAGTAGTTGGTGTCCGGGGAGAGGCTTTGAGGAGCCAGACGAGAGACCCTGCTACGTCTTCTTGGACTCAGAAAGGAAGGGAAGACATACAAAGAAGAGGCACGTCTGGAAGAATTTGCCAGCACGAGGAAGCATGCGAAGTGCTCTCAGCAGCAGACAGTTTGTCTGTGCAAACAATGGAAAGGTCACACAGTCACGCGACATTCAGTGGGTCAGACAACGACACTCTAAGCCTGCTGAAGTGAAGTAAAGATAGTTTGGTCAGTGCTTCAAGTGGTTGGCTGCCCAAGCAGCCGGAAAGTTTGCAGAGCTTAGTCGACACAAGTTTATCCAAAAACTGCTCGACTTACATGAAAAATGTCAGCTTAGGAATAGGATTCAAAGAACCTTACACGCCTGAATACGCACTTCAGGTACTCTAGTTACCTATAAAACTTACTATCTCGTGGCTGGAAATGGCGGAAATGGGTGTTACTTTAATCCGTTTTGCGCATGATAATCTTGGATCAGAATGTTGTATGTACGGATACAACACACATTCTCAAATATTATGTCATAAAATTATATGTTCATATGTCTCATACAAGTCAGTTTTGGGGTTCTTTATATAGGTATATATATTATATTTAACCTAGTTCAGTACTTACAAACATAAGCCTACTGTTTGTCCTGTCAATAACTTAGAGCAGTGAATAATTATCTTTCGTAATACCCTTCTAGCATACCAGAATGATGTTTTCTTCGTATTTAAGTTTTAAAGGTAGGCGTAATATTGGACCAAGGGGAGGGATATTTACACAAACGCTTTTTATTATTGTTGCGCAATTTAGAGCACCTGAGAATGAAAATTGCTATCTAATATGTTCTTCCTCTCTTGTAATATAAATAAGTTTGAATTTATATTGAATTTATATGTGAGATAAGTATGAGTTGATTGTTGCGTCTTTTCTAGTTTTGTAGTGTCAATGAGCGTGGTGTTATCCCAAATTATTTATCCGTATTCTAGTTCGGTGCAGGACCCAAATGTCTGTCAACATGACGATGTAATGGTATGTGTCGTGTCTTAACTGTTTCAGACATAAATAGTAATCGCTATACACCTATTTATTTTCTCATTTTCATATATTTGAACATGACGCAACTATTTTCAGCTTAATTAAGTGGTGTGCATAGGGTCAACACTGAATGCCTCATATAGGCGAGTTGTCGGCGAGAAGATTGCAAACCAGTTCACTGACTTGCACCTGACTAGGACGAGACATGGTGCGCGTCATGTGTCGTCCTTATAGCTTCCGCTGCACTTCTAGGCAATGTAGGGGTTTAACAAGTAACTAGAAGCTTACCGGAGCGTTGCAGTCTTAAACGTCATACTTCAAGAGAAAGAGAAGTTTTACTTCTGGTGTCCCTTGGTTTCTTGATTTCTCACATTGACGACTGTCGACTCCTGTCTGCGCGGACTGGTTCGTTGTGTAATTCAGCGCTGTTTAACTGCTTTGATACTGTGCAATGATCGTATAATTGCAGGCGCAATGAGCAAGTATGATGAGAGAAAACAGATGATGCACTAAAGTGATAGTAATTGACCATCGGACGTAATGATGAGTGGTTAGATAATCATCGTGTTTCGGTGCTTGTGTCACTTATCATAGCTGGTGCACTTTCGTAATCCTCACACACTCAGCAGCTTTCCTCCGTGTGGCGAAACAGTACAACGAGCCAAACTAAACACGGAACAAACGATTTAAACTCAACGGCCATACGAATGTTTTCAGTAGGCTACCCGTTTCCTTCCACTCGTGTAATTTTTTTTCTCCTCATAAGAAGATTTATTTGAATTGAAATCAAAATAACGTAAAATTTGTTACTATTTGTAAGCAGACATACTCCTTCGACGAATTATAGCGAAGCAAAATTCTAAGTAATGTGTTTCATATACTTAGTATAACGGTTTATTTACAAAAAAAAAGTAAAGAAATTAGTGGTTTAGTTTGCACTATAGAAATCTTGTATTGCAGCAAATAAAAACATAATATCCATAATAAGGTGTTACTAAGTGCTTTCTTAATAAAGTTACATTTGATGACTTTATTTATTTTCATAATACTAAAGAAAATACTTTTAAACGAAATGCTTCCCTAAAATAATTTCACCATATTTTTCTTTAAATGTTACTACTTTATTATTTTAATGCCAATTTTATTCATAAATACTTACTAACTAAAATAATTGCGACCAATCTAATGCTCAGTAGTTTAATTTAAACAAATTTTTTTGCCGCAAAAATTGTCTCATGGCCACGGATATTCTGCAAGAGTATAAAACCCATTTTTGCGACATCTTAGTAATTATATATAAATCGATTAAGTATAACTACAATATTTCAAAACTTGGGTGATACGTAAAACGTAAAAAATTTCATAGGGTCCGCATTATTGTTCGGCACAAGAATTTGTCCACTGAGGACATTGGGGTCTGTTCATGTAAAAGGTGGTTCAAATTGCATTGTAGCTATTTTAAGAATTTCGAAGTCTTTAGTATGCATATAAAACTGGAAATTTCGAACCGTATCCCTAGAACAGTAGAACATTTAATGTGGAATTTTTGCTAAAAGCAGTTCGCCTTGAAATACCAATTTTTAATTTTACAGTATCAAGAATAATTTCCGTATTAACGCATTTTTCTCTGGGTTTATCCTTGAACACATATTTTTGTTATTTTGTATACAAACGGCAGATAAACAAAAACGGTGGGATATTCACATATTATATAGTTTATTATGAACATGCCTTTATGACCGTTCCCAGTAAATTAATTACGGCCACGTGTTTGTAGAACATGTACGATATACGTAACACACTGAAAAAATATTACTAACCAAATATTTTCATAGGCCTATAAGAGAAACAGACTATACATAATGCCACGTCCGGTTGTTTGACAGTGATTCTGAAAATATTTTTTCAAAGCAACATAACTTTCATATCGAAGAATCCCTACATTGTTTTGTCACAAACTTATCATGATTTTTAACCAATTTTCTTGGTTTTTGTATTTTCGAAAAATTTTAGAAATTAAAATAAAATTTACCACCTTTCTGCAAGTTTTTTAATACGAAAAATGTCTATTCAGTGTCTTCGTATATGTCTTTACGTAGTCCGTACACGGTTTTTCAGGGTGAATATTTCATTTCTGTACGCCAGTTGGTTTTCGTTTCTTGTATTAAAACCATTTCACTCAAATTCATGCTTAAGTATGCCATTATACAAAACTATGGCTCGCTAGAAAATTTTCATTGCTGTAAAAAGTAGTCACAACGGGTTTCTACAAAACAAACGATGTATCGTAAAATTATAGGAAAAATTAAAATAATAAAAAATTTACCACCGGTGTAAAAAATACTTCCTGCGTGAACTTAAAATAGCAAACTAATTTATTAAATAAGCAAATATATTTTATTAGCTGAACAATTATTTTCTCCGAGTCTAGTAAATGGCTGCCTCAATATGAACAACACTTGGCGTTACCGCCGGGAAATGTACAGCAGAGTAGAGAGAAGGTCTGCTTGTAAGACTTTTAAGTACAGCCCAAAGTGTAGGGGCGCCCCAATGAACTCGTTCCCGTACAGACCATTCGCCTTCCAACAAGGCATTCCGGTTTCGATTCCCGGCGCGGTCGGTCCCACGGATTTCCGCATGTGGGAATCGTGCGAAACGATGCCGCTGGTCGGCGGGTTTTCTCGGGGACCTCCCGTTTCCCCCGCCTCTTAATTCCGACGCTGCCACAAACTCACCCCATGTCACCCTTCACCAGCGCTGACCAAAATCTCTCACTCACTCGTTCACGCTTAGAAAACAATAAATTGGAACACAGTGTTATCGTTATAGTATTGTTTCCACGGGAATATAAGCATTGGCCTTATGATATCATTTGGAGAAACAAAAGCGTAAAGTTAAACAAAGGATTCTATGGTTCTGTTTTACAAATCGGGTTTGTATATTTTTATACAACTGCGGGAATAAAGACGATTTTATATGTTCTTAACAGGGCGTGGTACATAATTCCACGCCAAAAGCATTAATCTACAACTGTAAGTTTCTTGAAGCCAATTTGCGAAAATTGAACAATAGCAATTCTAGACAATAGTTTAAGCCAACGTTTTAAACAAAATTGTTTCCAGTGTTACGAACTTCTGAGGCACAATCTCTGACGCCGGAACCTCGTAAATTTAACTGCTGCACAAGAGATCACACGTAACGAATTAGTAGTTCTGGATGAATATTTACTCATAACGTTGGTAAATACTATTTTGTAGGATTGTCATTGAGTCTTTTATCCATAATGGCTTCGAATAAAGCGTAGAAATCAATTGACGTTTTCAGCGTTTAATTATCTACCACGCACTCTTAAGGTCCTTAAAATATGTTTATAACAGACGTTCCGTGTTTTAAAAACATAGAAACATATTAAGTGTTTCGTTTTAATACACACATAGCAGTTAGCATAGAGCAGAACACGTGTGACAAGCCACATCGTCATTTACGCGCTAGGGAGAGGACTTTGCTGTCAGCTCAATAAATCTCACAAATCTCTCCATTCCTCTTCACGAACTGGACTCCTTCTAACCTACAAGTGAAGAGCAAAGTTTCAAAACCAGACGTGTCCACCTTATCAAATTTCACACGAAAGCGACAAAACTGATATGGTGAGATCTCACGAAAACCTTATATATATATATATATATATATATATATATATATATATATATATATATATATATATATATATATATATATATAGCTCTATCACGGGTTTATTCCCGTGCGTAATTTTAACTATAAAATTACGGTTAAGAATATGTTATACGTTAATACTATATTTCATTTTTCATTGAAGAAAAAGTGGCTATATCTATTTTTGAAATGATGTTATACATATGTCTGGTTTTAAATGTTGCAAACTTGTCAGAGACGACATATCGGAACTCGAAGGCCTTCCAATAGACAGCAGGTGTTATGCCCAAGTTTTAAGTGAAACATTACGTTGGTGCGGATATGTATTGTTTTCAATAAAACCACACATTTTCCCAGGTATTTTAAAATCTGACTACAAATTCGTGTGTAACTCACGAACATTATATAAGAAATACGTTTACCTCATTTCCGAATTTTTGTGGATAAGCCACGTTTTTAAAATTCACTCCTGAAATATCTACGTAATGCGATTATTTTTTCTTTACTTGATTTTAAAAAAATTGGTGGTATTTTTTTGAAGTCTCAAACGAGCTCAACAGCAGAGCGCTTACCCTAAAACTGTTGTAGCCTCATTCAAATGCAGGCGACACTATTATGTATTCACTGCTGCGTCTCGAAGTTGTGCTCGGTGCACGTAACGGCCAATTATCTGAGTGACCTGTGATTAAACAAGAAAATCTCCCGCCAAGGTCAGTTTCAAAATGGAGATGTCGACGGACAAGTGTTGCCTTGAAGAGGCTTTATCATTTCCACCTGTGGAAGTAATATTCCGTGAATTTATTATTATAATGAGGGGTGTGCAGCATTAACTACAGGCTCACATATTTAAAATTTGTGATGAAAATACGTGGATAAAAATGTTAAACATTTTGATACGGTTACTTTTCTCTTCGATTAACGTGTAGTCATTATATAACCTAATTTATATTTAAATATATGCGGAAGAAACTGTGACTGCTCTACGTTAACAATCATTCCATTGCATATACGCGCTAAGCTTTAATGTGACAAGGGAAAATTAATATTTCTAACCGTTATGATGCAGTAACAATATACACACTAAAATTTTGTAATGCATATGATAGTGACTGTAGGGGATAATGGAAATGAAAACACCCTTAGACTAAACTGAAAAAAGAACCAATTTGAACCTGCCATTAGGACGTAGTCATGCTTATGCAATTAATAATCTTTTCAATTCAGTGAGCTGAAATGGAAAATGGGACGTCAGTAATTTTCTAAAGAATCCACTTTAATGCACGGCGTATTCACAACACCGGATGTTTGGAAATACATTGCCCAAAATCCAGGTGAAATTTATCTGGAGAAATTGTAATACCGAAAGCCTTTTTTAAATAAAAAAAATAGTATTTTGAATAATATGAAAGTGTACATTCAATGTAACGTGACGTACAATATCTGGAAAATATGCGATGACTAACGCACGTGTGATGGTTTACACAACAGTATGCGAAAAGTTAAGTTAGAGTTTAACGCCCTACGTACTATATAACCTGTTCTACACACATGTCTGCATAGCATTGTACCTCAAGACTCGTTGTCATGATGACAGTAAATCACGATACTTTCACGGCAGTAACTGTCGTTGTGTAAACAAATTGGATAGTCAATGTCGCATTAACGCGTCGTCATGAAAATACTGCAACTATCTCATTACTTTCGCTGTTATAACAGTGTTGCAGCACTATTGTAAGAATTAGTATACTTCTGAGAGTTATTTACTGTTTTCATAACTCTTATTTTTAACAAATATCCGCTCCTCTTTACTTTATGCTACTTTATTTACACAAAATAGCAGATCATTTATGTTACCAGGGTTCTTCAGTACGAACAATGATCACTTTCGAAAACAGATTAGACGGGTTTTTTTGTTTAATGGAGCGCATGTTTTCATGAGCGTGTAAACAGATACCGTAACGACAGTAATTATTACACTCTTTAGTGATATATGTTATAAAGACAGTACTACCATATTTAAAACGAGCATGTAGGGATTGTACGTAACAACTGCGTACACAAATAACCATAAAATAAATACTTTTCCAGGATTTCGTATACCGGTATCCAGCCTATGACACCAGTCACTGAACTCATCGAAAATAAGTAAAAAAACGACGTCTTCTATTCAGCTAGGCAAGTGAAAAGAGGGCAAGAACTGTGCAGTAGCGGATCTAACGAGATTGCATAATCGATTCCATAAAAATGCTGCCAGCGTAGAAATTTAATGCCACTATTATCGTCTTCGATAATTTTTGTTAAACCAGGTCTGCTTTTAAAAAATGCTTCGGTGTTACGCTACCAGCCAAAAACACAGGGCCACCCGCATATCCACGTTAAACCCGCTCCGCCTTTCAAAGTAAAAATTTTGAATTTTTTTCCTTCATGCACACCACGATAGCCAACAAACATGATGAAATGAAATAATTCACATTTAAACTCCATATTACGGGCTACGGCTTGAAGTATAGAAAAACTAATTACAAAAAATTTTATATTAAAAAAATTGCTAAACGTAGCAAAATATTGCAAATTCCGGAATTTTTTTTCTAAAATACGAAAGTATTTTGTAATAAGTTTTATATACATAATGCCGTAGCTTGTGACGTGTAGGCCTATTTTTAATGTGAATTATTTCGTCTTACTAATTTGTTTTCGTGTTGCACATGAAGTAAAAACGTGCAAATTTTTACATTTAAATGTTATTATGAAAAAACTGACCGAATTATTTTTATTTCGTAAGAGGAAAATGTACTCCCATGTAACTTCTACAAAACTAGCACTATTCATACAAATATAAAATTATGATTTTCTTAAATTAAACACTCTGAACCAGTCGTCATATTCGATTACTTTATAATAATGATATTTATTATTAATTATCTCTGTGAAGAAAAGTGTATAACTCGCGATTACGTCAACTCTATTTACCTACAACACAAGCATCGCAGTTGAACATTATACGTTTATTAAGGCCTCAATCAGCCGCCAAAATTAAGAAGATAAAAAAAATGTTTCACTGCTAGTTTACTTAAACGTAACCTAACCTAGCGAAATTGTGTTTACGTAGGACCATTTATAACCGCTATAGAAACAATTTTCATTAGTAAACTTTACCTCTGAGATCAATAGTTTGGCCAGTATACGTTGAGGAGCTAATCTTAATATATTTTCCCCTGAAAGTTGCCTGTTCCCCACATAGACCGTACGATAAACATCGTTAATATTTGCTGCATGCTATGGAGAAGAAAATAAATCAACACATCAAAATGAGAGAGTGCCTGATTTAATAATTTCTTTAGTCAAGTTATAAAGGTAGGCATCTATATAAGACAATTAAAGATGTCGTTGTATTCAGCCAAGTAGATACATTTTCATATAAAATCTAATTGTATATATTTAATTTAATTAATACAATATTCAAATGCATTCTTCAGATGACTTTTTATTTTAACAATATTTACCATTTAAAATTTTATCTAAGTCAGCCTTTACACTTTAAGACTGTTCACTAACTAAAAATTAACTTAATATTATAAAAAAAAATTTAATATTGTCATTTTACAAGGAACCATATTTGAGGCTGATTTAAAAATGTTTAATTTGGTAGTTGATCAAAATTTCTCGTTAGTTCAAATTCCAACAAAAAGTAATAAATGACGAAAGAAGTTACTTGTTTGCTGTGCGGTATTTGTGTGTTCTATATTAAATTTTCTCATTCGTGCGTTCCCTATTGACTGATACGTGTTTGTTATCCGTCTGCAAACGGATGTACACTGTCAAATAACAGTCGGCCGATATTGTAATGCGCGACGTGCTACAGTTTAGGACCTGTAAATCTCGCGTTATTGTTTAACAACAGACTGTACTCAAAGTTACTGTGTGTCTTCTCACTTCTTCTGTTGGTGAGCTTGAGAGACGTTTTCATCGAATGAAGTACGGTCGACTCTTAACTTACCACTATCATTTAAGGGCGCGTTTAACCTCGGTTTTCAACGTCTTTTTTATTTTTATATTTGTACCAGATATTTTTTCTTATTTTATACATAAATTGTGATTAAATCTTCCTTTTAGGAAAATTTTGTCTCTCTCATAGTTTTTGCGTAATGAGTCGTAAACGTCATAATTTGCACTTTACAGTTTTATGTACGCCAATAAAACCAACTAACATACCAAACCGAAAAAATTCACAGTGTATAAAAACGTTGTAGGCTATGATTTGACATATATAAATTTAAAAAAAATATATACATATATTTTTGTATTTTTAAAAAATTGTTGAAATTATCATATTTTCATTTCAAAATTCAGCATTTTTTATTAAATAAAAAATATATATTTTTTTGTTTTTATATATGTCAAATCATAGCCTATAACATTGTTATACACTGTGAATTTTTTCGGTTTGGTGTGCCGGTTGGTTTTAGTGGAATACGTAAAACCATAAAGTGCAAATTTTTACGTTTACGACTCATTATGCAAAAACTATGAGAGATAAACACATTTCCTAAGAGGAAGATTTAATCACAATTTATGTCTAAAATAAGAAAAAAAAAATCTGATACAAATATAAAAATGAAAAAAAGATGTTGAAAACTGAGATGAACCGCGCCCTTTAATGCGGGCAAATAGGCCTAAATATACGAACGTCCGGAGCAAATAACATCACGGAGTGTGTTCGGGTAAGCATAGGTCAGACCAGCCTACCATGTCACCACAAAACAACTAGAGACCCGGATATTTTGTAGGTTCACTGACCAGCCGGCTGGATTCTGAAGTCCTGTGTTCACTCTGCCTTCAGCTACTCGTTCATTGGCTCACTGACCTCTAGGCTAACCTCCAAGAATATCAGTTTACTTTAGCAGATAACTGCTCTTATTATGATCGCTTATACAATTATACCACATAAGTAGGCATGCATTTATTTGCGTCTTTATTGTCAAATCAGTGCTCTCCATGAGGCGTCAATGTAAACCATAGTCCAACCACAGACTAAATAGTAATACAGACGTGAAATGACGTGGCGGCTCGTTTGATATAGGCGAACTTGGCCGCTTATTGGCTGCCCGAGGCTGTAGACTCCAGCCCCGTGTCTGTTTGGCTCCTGCATGTTACTACAGGTTTCCTATTGGCCTGTCTGCCGACTAGCAGAGCAGCTGCCTCACGCTGATTGGCAGTAGGTGTTTCCGCCATGTTGCTGGCCAGGGAAGCCATTTTGCTGGCGTGTGTGACTGAGTTCGCCTTCCTGCCGACTATTTCACTTCTGTATTCCTAAATATTCTGTGGTCCAACCGAGGGGTTTTCTTAGAGGACACACACGCAAAAATGTGTTTTTGATGTATAAATATTTTGCTATAGTATTTCCGAGATACAAATGACGTCGGTTGCGTAATGCCAATCAGCTGAACTAACACATACTGTAATGCTTATTAATAACAAAAATGATTAACAAAACTATTTTAAATCCATAAATGTTGATGTTCACAGATGTTTCACTATAAATAAAATACTCTCCTGGCCTTTATTGTTTGATTATCCTACAAAAATTTGTCAGGGAACATAATACACAATATGGCGGTTGCAATGAAATGAATTCCTGAAAAAGATCTCATAGTTCATTGTGCCTGTCATTCGAAAAACATCTCAATAGCAAAATAGACACGAGATTACAGTTGATTGGATTATAGCTTGTGGTGAATAGTAAACGCGGATTTTTAACGTCCGTGACAGTTAATGGTATCGGCGGTGACAATGGCTCCGGATTCCTGTGGCATAGTGGGCGTAGAGGAGCGACGCGTTGACGCGGCATTGTGCCGGTGTAAATCAGGAGGAATTATTCACGTCGGAGAAAGCCAGCGCAGGTCTGAGCGCCTCATGTGATCTGTGTGCGCGCTCGCACGACTGTCCCACTTCCGGCGATACTGCTAGAGTCGTCTTCGCCGCCCACAGCACGGAACAGCCACGTGTAGTGGCCTAGCCAGGATTTGTGTAAGAGGAGGGTTTAACCTGAGAATAGTATAACGACCCCCCTCCCTGGCTCCGGCTCTCACCACGTGTACAATAACGAAATGGCGTAGTGTGTGGGAAACACGTGTTGTCGGTTACACAATGTTCTGATTTATTATAAATTACTCTCCTCTTCCATCTTTACCTACCCGGGCTGCTGATTTGTAGCTGATTTCAAGCCAGAAGATTTTCCGTTAATTGCATTGCGTGAGTATGAAATTAGATTGTTTTACTTCTATAAAGCTTGCATTATGGAAAAGAATAAATTATTTCATGCCATTCCATTCCTTTTGCTATAATATTCGATTTTCAGTTAAAACGTCATGTTACTAGAAAATAATGAGTTACATTTTATCAGTTGCTTATTTGTACCCACTGTTTGCGTCCTCGTGAGTTTAAAAACCGAGAGAATTAAATTTGTTCATTATTGTTAGCTGATAAGCGTACATACGTGTGATTATGTATCATAGCTGTTTAAACTTAAACTTGAACTTGTTGGAGACTGAGACGCATTGGTCGACCTGCATCTCATTTGTCTCCCGTCACGTTTGTTATTTTTACGTATATTGGTTTTATTCTACATTAACAATGTCTGTTATTGAGCAGAGATATGTGGAGGGCTTGTTTTATGAAATGAGTACTTACCTTTCACGTTTGTGCAGTTCTGCTTAGACCTGGTACGACGATATGACAACGGTTAAAGTGGACACTCGCGGCGCAGTCTGTATGAATCCACGCATTTCGGACTCAAGAGATAGACTGGGCCGAGGAAACGTCTGCCAAACTGCCAACTCGACTCGATGACGTTATGCGATAGTTTTCTGTTTGTTGGCCACCGTCTCTCCTTGCAAGCCATGAGTTGCGAGGAGTTCGCTGGTGTTCCGGAATTTCTAATTGGATAAGACTTTTCGTCACCGAAGTTGGAAGCAGGAGTGTTGCCACTGTGTTG
>PNEQ01064830.1:0-14420 GCA_003012365.1 Medauroidea extradentata
CAGGAGTAATTGTGTGCATAACTAATTGTGTTGTGAGAGTTCTAGTTGATTACTGTTTTGTGTATTTCGTAGCTTTGTGAGCTATTAAATCCAGTACTTAATTTAACTCTTTTATTTGTAATTATAGACCTCTATCCCAAAGAACTCATGGGAATTGCCCACATATAAAGTTTATGTCTCAAACTTGTAACAATATATAATAAAACTATTTGCTGTTTGATAATGACGTAGATGAACATTTTCATTTCGTTCATAGAGGTAATATATATATTTACTCTAAGATTTCGTTGTTATTTCATTGTAGCATTTGTTTTTCGTTGTATATGTTGTCCGTCGGAGGAGGTGAACTTCAGCGATCTTCAGTTAAGGGGGAGTTTAGGAAATTTTATTGTATTTTAAGTTTTTGACCGATAACATTTATTCACACAATACTATCAAAATTTTGTCCGACCAACCATAGGAGTAAACTGCTTGACATAAATAATAATGGAGTCATACATTAATTTGTAATGAAGAATAATTACATGAGAACTCTTTAAAGGTAAAGTACAATTCTCTTGCAATGATTATGCATGAAAAGTTAATGATAGGTTCCATTATTATTTATGTCAAGATGTTTACCAAAAATATATCCAATTCTTTGTAGGATAGAAAATTTTGATAACTACTTAAAATTTTAATAAATGTTATTGTTCAAAAACTGAAAATACAATAAATTGTCTAACACTCCCCCTTAAGGATTGCTTTTCCCTATCCCTAGTTAACTTGCACAACAAACAAATGTAGAACACACATTTTACTGTCAGGTTTTTTAAGAAAGTTTACATTGCGAGAAGGTAAAATTATTAATTACTGTAAATTTTTCTGCAAATAAAATATGAAATTCATTAGGTTGATTTGTGTGACTGCATTAACAGCACAAAAAAGTTTTGCGTAATACCTACCAGAGCGCAAGCTCTAGTGTTTTATTTGCTAAAAATTTATTCGTTCATAGAATCGAACAACGGGTACATAGCACGTTGAAAGTAGAAACATGAAAATCAACAAAATTGAACTAAGAAAAACCATTTCAGAAATTCTGCTTACTTGTGGAATTAAGTTACTCGAAACTTTTTTTTCTGTGAATGCATACAGATCGACATTGGTTTAGAAGCAATTTTTGCATCATACCGATGAAATCTAATGAAATGGCTGTCTTGATTAAGAATGAATAGCTTACATGTAAGATATAGCAATAATCTACTGAGATTTAACACTTTTGTAGAAGCAGATCTTTGTCAGACGTCTTGGAAGCTGGAAGCTTTGGGGCTTGCAATCTACAGCGCAAGTACGAAGGAAAATACATCTGCTTTAGCAGCAATTGCACCAACGGAAAAGCATTTTCACATAACACACGAGGCCTACCGTACTTAATATCTCGCACATAACTGGGCTGTCACCGGCCACTAAGGATGACTGAGGACACGAGGAGAAAAGAAAGATTGGTCAGGACGTACAAGGTGATGAATGGTAAGGGCGGATGAAGAAGGTTGCTCTGCAAACATTCAAGGGGAAAGGAACCAACAGTGAAAAGTTTCAGAGTGTGTGGAGTAAAATGGAGAGGTGTCGACAGTCTATGCTAGTTAGGATGGTAAGGGAGTGGAATGTTCTGCAGGATAAATTGGTGACTGTAAGAGGGTCTGTCTGGAAGGCTAGTATTGTAATGATGGGGAAGAGTCCACTCGCCACCGGATGGTAGCACAATCGCGAGGATAAACTTTTTATTATTAAACCTACTACTGGACATCTATCGTATATCTTGGACTTATCAATATAAGCAGTGCCACAAGTGTATTTTGCTTACTTTAGTTGCAGTTCACAGCTATATGTCTTCTAATAAATATTTTTTTCACTTAACTAATTATAAAGTTTGAACTAGACATTTTGTTCATACATCAGAACACTTTTTGGGCTATAGATTAAATATGAAATAAATACAAATCCTCAAGAAATAGAAACCATTATCAAATCATTTAAACCAAAATACACCTTTGGCTATAATGGCATTAATAGTATTGTTTTTTTTTAATGTGCAGATCTAATTTGTATACCCTTAAGTGAACTCTGTAACAGTATGCTAAGTTCAGGGTAGTTTCCTGAAAAGTTGAAAGTGGCTGTTGTTAAACCAGTGTTCAAAAAAGGAGATAAAATTTGTGTTGAAAACCATAGGCCTATATCTCTACTATCAGTCTTTGCAAAAATACTGGAGAAAGTAATACATAAAAGATTAACTAAGCATATAGAAACCAACAATATGATGTCACCTGACCAGTATGGTTTTAGGACAGGATGATATGGCCAATACGGGTATCAGGAGGGGGGCAGCGTGTCGGAACACTCGAGTAGGCTAGAGCTCCAGACGCGTGGTTGCAAAACGTGAAGAGTGGAATGCTGTTGCCGTAATAGGGCGCCAGTCCGTCGTGAAAATAAAACTAGCCCGGGCGGATACGATACTCTCAGGGTCTGGCCGACGACCACGTGGCTGCCTTCTCACACAAAGGCCGATGTGTTACCTACACACGTGTTATACTGGGGAGGGTGTTGAGGCCCCTTCCCGCCTCGTAGCACAAACAAATGGTCACTGAATTACAAAAAAAAAAAAAAAAACATACACTAAAAACGATACTATGTTGCACCAGAGTAGGCTGGGCCCTGAAACTTACGTGATGGTGAAATGAATTGCACACGTGATTCCGTAAGAGCGATGTATTTGACATGAATTAAGCACAGTACACAAGGGCTCGTATGCATTGAAGCGGACCTTACCCAAAGCTGGTCAGTGGCTGATGCTGACTGCGAAAGCAGGCCGAAGCCGCGAAAACTTACATGAGCTGTTGAATCCCGGTGGCCGCGAGTCGACCGGGATGGGTGGCGATCATGGGGGAGAGATGAGACAATTGTTCCAGAAAATATACTACTATTGAAGTGAACATGGTTGGTGCAAAAGTTTAAATTCCCCCATGACGCGATACACGTGCTACACCCTACGCCCGCCAAGCTCAGACTACCATGACATGGCGGCGGACGAGAGGTCGGGACATCTCGTTCGTGCCAAGTCTGGTGAGGTAAATTTCTATTTAGACCAAAAAAAGGAGCAATGAAAGTTAATGTGGAAAACGTCTTTTCTCACTTTGTTTGTTGATTGTCATTTGCTTTGAACTGTTTTTGTGTTTTATTCTGCTTCGTTACGTGACTTGAGGTTGCGAGAGCTTGTGATGCACTTACATGTTTACACTAGACAACGATGGATATTTACATACACACTGATACACAAAGGGCCTGTATTACCACCTCCTGATAAAGTTCTCGATAAAAAATATCTAGAAGATAGTCCAGAAAAGTGTATTACGACCCTCTGATATCGCTTATCCAAGAAACTATCCACTGGATAGGCTGTCAGCTACTACGACCTGCTGATAGGTACTCATCCAGAAGTTAAACGTTTCATTGGAACAAAAATGGCGTCATATATGTTTGTTAATCATGTAGTTGAGGTTAGGATCCCATTTCAGAAATATATTTGGCAATGTAACATGCAACCAAGTGTTAAATGCTGAGTCTTCTGTGTACAGACCAACAGCTTGAAATGCACATTAATTTTTATACATATTGGTCCCCATGAGTCTCAAAGACTCGTTATTGGAGACAATACATACATCATTTGGCACCTTACATGTACATTTTTTACCAGTATTATACTCATAAGTAAGTAAGAAGTTTGCTGTCAGTACATTGTGTGAGAAAGTTTAGATTAGGTTATTTAGTATTAAGTTAATTCTTATAGTTAACCAGACAATGGATAAGTGACAAAAAGTATAATCACAAATAACCTAGAACATTTTTTAGGACATACATGTAATACCCTACCTACATCTAAATAGTTTAAAACCCATTATTACATAGCTACTACATAACAGATCATACATACATACACATTTACCTATATAATAACTACTACAATTGATAATTTATGAGAAAGGTGCTATTTATAAAATGTAATTTATTAAAACCAATACATAACATTACTCATTAATAATATCAAAATAAAATAAATACACTTACTTGATTATTGTGAACCATTTTGTGCCAGTTTCCACATCACCTTAGAGATCTACCGCAAGTGGTAAGTATCTGGAGGTACAGCACACAATGCATTACTCTTTTTTTTTACATGGAGAGTTACATTACTTGTTTATGTGAAAACATTAGCATCGCTCAGTTAAAAATTTTGCCGAATGAATATGTTTCGTACATCAGCTCTACGATTATTGAGATGTGCAGCATTCTCCGCAGGAATAGGAGGCATGAACTGAATCCTCGTCAGCTGGAGGAGGTGGTAGTGGTTCTCCGCGAGCAACCACAATGTTGTGCAACAAAGCACATGCAGCGATGACCCTAGTGGTTGTGTGGAGGCTTGTTCGTAGTCCATGACCCAAGCAGTTAAACCGCCGCTTCCACTGTGTTCCTGGTCTTCTCATGTACTGTGTTGTAGTGGTTTTCTGCAGCTGTTGTTGTGGCCAGCAATGGCGTGAAGAAAAATGGCTGCTGATCATTGTCTCAGAGCAGTATTCAAGGCATAGTGTGATTTTCAAAACTAGTCAACCTACAACCTAAAAATTCAACAGAACAATGTTACTGAATATACAAACAACAGTGAATTCGCTAACAGAAAAATTCTGTACTAACTTACATTGGCATTAAAAGTTTTGTATCCAATAAAAATTACACATACAGCTGTTTAGATAATACTATTAGAGCCTATCTGGTGAACATATCAACAAATATACCTGAATATTAAGAGAGTATATCCTTTCCTATTCCGGTAGAGCACTGAAAATTCACCACCTGGGCTCCTAATGCCAATGTGGTGCAATAAATTTAATTTTTGTATTTTATTTTGTCATTCAGCACAGAAGCGTGCAATAGACATTATCAACAGATGGCACCCAATTACACCAGGAAACCCACCGGTCAAGTAGAACTGCCTGTAATTTTCTTGCAGTTGTTGACCATGAAAATGCACAAAATGCAAGATGTACCCAGCCAATTCATAGGATACTACCAGTTATAAAAGTTAGTACTTGAAGAATGCTATTCAACTTTAAATCTGTTAGTTGTACATTATGTAACATATCTTTCATCATCTTTACCTTTATTATCCTGCTCACCGTTGCCTTGTTAATGCTACATAGGTTACCCCAAACATTCTATAACAAAGCATGGTAAACATTAAGAATAACTACCCTTTGAGTACTGGCCAAACTAACAAGTAGGTATAGTTTTCTAATTTAAAATATTTCTAGAAATGTTAGTAGAAGTAGTCCTTCGTAAAAATTCTAATGTTCAATTATTTTAGGTAAAGTTACATTAGGTTACGCTGGGTTATTTAAGGTAGTAAAGTAACATTACATTAGGTAACCTTACTTAACAAAATAAATTATGTAAGACTATTGGAAACTTACAAGTAGTCAAACATTAAAAAAAATGTTATGTCAGTTTAGAGTAGGTTAAGTAACGTAACGTTACCTAACCAAATGTTAGGTTAGGTCACCTAATGTAATTTAACCTAACTTAACATAACAAATTTTAATATAGAACTACTTCTAATGTTATTTGGATCTTTTTGCTAACAGTTAAATCAAATAATTCCCAATACCAAATGTACTGCCTGTAAGTAGCCTACTGTCGAATTTATATCTTAAGTTTACTTTTGAACCAAAATTTTTGAGTGACATTACATCAGACATGTATGTTTAAATGCCCTCAAAACTGATTAAAAATTATTTAACTTACTTTTAACAATGCAAAGTACAATACATTTTTTTTCTATTCACTTTCTAACAATGAAAGAACTTTGGGTTTAGTACCGTCATGGATATTATTCTAAGTTTCTCGGAATTGACATCTCGATCGGGAAATAACGATTCTTGGATAATTTCAGATTTTAGTTATTCTAATAGGCCGTTTAGGGTAAAATTTCAATCCGGATTGATGCTGGAGTGGACTGAGGAATGCAGATTGCCATTTTACTATAAACACTTTGTTGTGGACTGAAGTAGGAGTGAAGCGAGATAATCCACTCCACTTGTTGAGGTGGACTGGAGTGAAGAATCTGGATTGAAATTTTACTGTAAACACAGACTGGACTGAAAAGAAAATGCGCAGGACAAAGTTGTCGCCATATTGTGTTGTTATGTGTTGTGGAAATGTTAAAAAAGAACAGAGAACACAATATAATTTAACAGAAAATGTTAAAAGCATGTATTTATAAAGCTAAACCCCTTTTATAAAGCAAACAGAACAAGACAAGTGTTGCCTCTCATAAAGAAAAGCCTTATTTGGAGCCAGGGGTGTTAGATGATAACTCCAAAATGCTGGTACTGACACCACAAAAAAGCTGGTACTTTAAACGAAAACCTGGTACGTGGTAAAAAATTCGCAAATGCTTACAGACACGAAAAATATGAAATATTAAAACATGTCTTAAGTATTTTAACAGAAAAAAATGTATTGAAAATATTTACAGAATACTTCTAGTTAACAAAAAATCACAGGTTCACGTCTACCCTTAGAGTAAATACGTCTACCACAGATGTTAGATAAAGAGAACGCAAGTAAGTGTTGCCAATGGCAACGCCCAACATTAGGCAAAGCTTGGATAAGGCAACTATATGCGCAAATTCATACTCAGAATTCAGTAGACGTTGTGTCATACAAAAAAAAACTTTTTGTGTTGAAAGTTTCTGCTGAAAATACGGTTTAATTATGCATTTTAATTCTAATGAATGCAAAATAATGAAATCCTGGTAATTTTGCGTACCAGGACGAAAGTATCCTGGTACATGGTACAGCACCCTGAAAACTGGTATGTGTACCAGGATCCTGGTACGTCTAACACCCCTGTTTGGAGCAACTCTTATTTTTTGTTTGTCATCTGTTCTTTGCTTCGTACTGTCGCCGATAGATAGCATTATTATGTTTTCAGTACAGGTTGACTACAACTTGGCTCTTGTTTACAGTTCAATCTGGATTGTAATATTTACCATATACACAGTTCGTCAATCCATGTTCGCTACACGTTCACTCCGAGTTGACTCCACTTCAGGTTCAATCTGGATTTAAATTTTACTCTAAACGTAGTATAAGTTACGTGTAGTGTCTCCGTTACTCTCGATTCTCGTTTCAACCCGATCGGGAGTTCTCGAGTGCTATGTTGCTGTCGAGAGCTGTTTTCACGATCGGGAAGTCTAACAAACATGGCAGACGAAAATGCGAAGGTTACATTTATTATAGATCGGCACAGTATATATGAATCTCCATTCTCTAAATGTTGTGCTTGATGTAATACATTAGTGTTTCGTTAGAACCATAATTTGAAGTGCGGCAAACAGTAATTATACCCTGTTTCATATAAGTTTGGATAAATTTGACAGTAACTTATGGGCAAAAATTTTTTAGTATTTTGTGATTTGTTTTACAATGCAATACATTTTTAGCTCTAAAATGAACCTGAGATGTCCATTTCAGCACTTGTACTACATTTGTCTTGTGTAGTGACACAAATAACGAAATATTAAAAATTATTGCCCATAAGTTCCTGTCAGATTTATCCAAACTTATATGAAATGGAGAACTCAGTATCTCACATATTATAGACCACATTGCGGACGAGGAGTTAATATGGAGCTTCTTACGTTACCTTTACGTTACAGCTGAGTTGAGATATAGGTCACTGTGCAATGTTTTCACATTGAATTATCGGCGATGCAACGGTAACTTAAAAATGTCGAAGTTGAGTCACTTCAACATAACGTAAAGGTAAAGTTAAGAACAGCCAATCAGAAGCTGAGTTGTTCTTTTGTTGGCTATTGCCCTACAGATTTTATCGCACCAAAATTAACATTTCAGACGTGTCTCGTAACCATAAATTGTGTGCTGCTCGCTCGTACATGTACAAGAGTGTATGAAAAGAAGTATATTTGTTATAGTTGTGTCCTGAAGTGTGGTGAAAGCAAAATGTTCGTTATAGTTATTTTATGTAAATAATATTTTTAATTCCGTGTAAGATTTGTAACTCGTGTGACATGGTATTTGTGAGTGCATTGCCTAATATATATGTGGCTATGGTTGTTTAGTGAGTCGTAAACCGTTATCAAATATTTATAAATAATTCAGAGCTAATGTGTTGCTAAAACATTCGTTCAAGGGCTCTAAAATAAATTTATCTACATGGTTTGCAAATTCGTTGTTCACTAAGGTAGGTGTTATATGTGTAGACAGCAAACTTAATATTGTAGCATTCCATGTACCTGGAGGCCAGTGGTCGGCGGCTGTTTGGTAACATTATGTGGACTAGCCCCTGACTCATAGGTCATGCGGCTACGTGATGGAAGACACGCCGAAGCTACATCATAGATACCTGTCCCAACTGCATCTAAACCCTACGAGGACGGCCTACGAGACTCAAATCACGTCCGAAACATGATGAAATGTCAATTTTTAGACCCCTGTAATGCGGTTATTTCCCGACTGTTTCGAGGAGTATAAAAGCGCAGAATCGGCCCATTTGGTCGTGCTAGAGGAAGGTGCTATGCTTGTGGAGAGAGACTGGTGAATACATCTTGGTGATGTCAGTGTCTACTGTGAGGCAGCAGACGGCTACCTTCGGAGCAGTGTTGGGCGAACCAAGAGGACTGCAACTGCGGGCTGACAAGCGAAGAGGAGGTGCGCGACGGGAGTCGAACCGAAGACCTCAAGAGTGAAGACAGCGGTGCACTCGGGGTGCTGCGCAGCACAGGGCTATCTATCACCACTGCGGACTATTAAGTTTGTACACTGTCACTATTTAAGAGACTGTTGATTGGATATATGACTGAATTTTGTTGTGATTTGTACTGTTTAATTAATTGATGGTAGACATTTTTTGTGCTTTAATTGTCAAAATTAATTAACATGTCTGTGACACAGGAGTAATTGTGTGCATAACTTATTGTGCTGTGAAAGTTATAGTTGATTGCTGTTTTGTGTTTTTGTAAGCTATGTGAGCTAGTAAATCAACAAATTTATTCAACTCTTTTATTTATAATTATAAGACCTATATCCCAAAAGAACTCATGGGAATTACCCACATGAAAAGTTAGTGCTCAAACATGTAACAATATTAAACAAGTGTCTCATCAGTCTCACAAAATACTTTAAACTTAAAGTTTAGCCCTCCCATTTGATGAAATAAATAGAATCCCAACAGAATAACTCTTAAATAAAGCATGTGTAATGTGAGAATAAAAAACGAGAGTGTAAGAAAGGTGTAATATTACAACTAGGAGAGTTATTTATTACACACTTTCAACATATAACTGAAACAGGTACTTGAGAATCATTTTCTTTACTTATTTATGTTACCACTTGTGTATGTAAATATTTTGCGGCACAAATAACATCGTTAAATGTCAAGATTACAGTAATCGTCAGTAGTCTTGTAGCATTTGTAACATACTTATTTCGAGTCCGACAGAAGTGTATTTTATTGCCAACATACGAAATATCAAACCAGGACCAAATAGTAACCAAATAATATAATATTGTGGAAACATTCAGAAGGAGGACCTACTTGATTATTATAATGTAACTAGGAGATATTTATTGCACACTTATAACTAAACAATTTACATTTTATGTGAGCAGCATAACACACAATAATCTTGGTGAATTTGTCGAAAACTTGACTACAATTGGTAACCTTGAACCTCAACATAATTCCTTAACTTCAATGTGAAACATCGGTCAAATCCGCTGTAAATTTTTCTGTAAAGTTAATGCAAATGTAACGTAAGGATGTCCATGTTAACTTAATTGTGTATCGGCCTTTAGAAATATCAATGTTAAAAGTTTGACACAGGGAAAATTGAGCACTAGTATCGCTAATGGGTGCAAACTGACCAATCACAGAGCTTTCCTGAATTTTTAGTTACAAATAGTTGATAATTTAAAATGCGAAATTTGTTTATTTTCTCTTTAAAATTAAGTTGAATGACTTCTGTCATTTCCAAGTCTATATAAAATTAAGTTTACTAATGTTTTATATGTTTCTGGTCCATATGCAATTGCAGCAAAACTAGCGGCACAAATTTTCTCTGTGCCAAAATCTCCCATAAGAGAAAACATTTTCTTTCTGGTTGGGGGCTGGCTAGTCCCAGTACCACTACCAACTGATGTCGGAGAGGTCAGCTGTTTTCGTACCGTCAGCACCAGGTATGTAAGTAACACGCCCCAGGGTATCACCACCCCTACAGCCTGTGATCCACAAAGTGAAACCCCCCATATACACTCTCTTAGGGGCTTCGCGCACGGCCTTGCCAAGGGGGGCCACCCTGACAACACATACATTTCTCCGAGTGAATTTATGCAACAATTACAAACTGTCCTAGCAGACTTTAGTTTAGGTCAATCTAACTGAATGCAGCCTTTTTCTTAACGATTAGATGCACGCAGGACAAAGGACTCTTTAATAATTGTGAACATCAATCTTGCATATATTTTGCAAATTCAATATTACGTGTTTTGTACCAATGTAAGTGTTTTGTGTTTTTATTTCAGCAGGACTCAAACTATAAATTATGATACACACGTAATTCAGCAGGACTCAAACTTTAAATTATGTCACACACATAATCACACCTCTGTATAAATTTGTATGGCCATTGTTACCATTTCATCTCCATGTAGGGAATTTCAGGTTGTCGCCCCCCCCCCCCCCGCCTTTCAGCCTACCCATCGGCGTCGTAAGAATTTGATTTTTTTGGGGGGGGGTGGACGTCACTGGTAGAGAAAGTGTATATATAACCGACATAATGAAGGGATGTGTAGGAGTCCTCCACCGGGAAATTTTATATTTCAAGGTCTAAAATGCTGCTATTTAAAGAGTTTCTGCATCAAAATATTTAATATACAACTGAAGGAAATCTTACACCGTCCGTGTAGAAGACCTCGCCCGCCACGCTTTAATTTCAACAACTTAAATTCACCACGTGCCCCAGCATGTTTTTGCACCGCGTAAGCTAATGGGAGGCTATAGGTTCATGACTGCTCTTGTGGAGGGTAGCCTCATTTCATTGTGTTAGTTAAACGTACTCTCATTTATTACCGAACTGGTGAGTGTGATTTGTAGTGAATTCCTTGTACCCCGCTTCACGAGGGAATCTATGGCCGGCGACCGTAATACGCCACCATCACTTTGTACTGTATACATATGTGGACATTCCATAGATTATTTCCACTCAACTGCACCCCCCCCCCTGCCATGAGATGTGCACGGGATTCTGTGTGAATTCAGGTATTTATTTTACTCACCACATGGGACTTAGACTACCCACACGGAGGACACTGTCCTTAATCATCCTCTCCATTCACGACAGGCCGTCACGGGACAGGGCACGCCACGATCTCACCCCTATTCCACCCACTCAAGAGTCTCATGCTAACCCGAGCACCCTGGTTAACTGGCACCCACAAAGTACATTTACAGCACCATCCCGTGAATTCGCTGTCCCTCCACCGCCCGTGGTCCCGGCCGCGTCACAACCACACACACTAGCCTATATAAATGTTGCTGCTTACTAAAATATTAATACTAAGCAGGGTGGCATCGACATATAATAATTTGAACTTTATTGCAAAAATACTGTTAAAAATTACTTTTGAATGGGAATTTTTATTTATTTTGGAATTAATTTTATTGCATTTTAGTCCGGCTAAGGGTAAGAAGGCTTATAACAACACTGCGGAAAAGTGTGGTGCAATTATTTAAATGTTTGTAAGCTACACAGGAAAATGTTGCAAAGTTGTGATTACTGTATTTAAAGAATTTTTCGCCTTTCAAAATTCGTTCACATCAAAAGCCAGTTAGGTTAATCCATCACCTCGCACACGTATAAACAGTATTTCGTAGTAAATACGGTAGCAATCGCCATTCCGCATGTTCCTCCCATATAGCACGTATGTTGTAGATACGTTGCAGTTATTTTGCAGAAACTTTACAGAGTTGCTGTTACATTTTTGCAACTTATTTGAAACATTGTGTGCTCTTTGGGTTGCCATGTATATATATATATATATATATATATATATATATATATATATATATATATACACACACACACACATACATACATACATACATTTCTTTTCTATGGAGTACCTACAAAGTACAACACATGTGGAAATAAGTAAGCGTGAAAGATAACATTAACTGAACAAAACACTTTCATCACGACTAAGGCCGTGTCCCAACTCGCTGAAAGAGTACTCTCTCGTCCACTATTGACGTCACAGAGGGTACTTTCTACTGTCCCAACTCAAAGGGAGAGTGTGCAATAGGAGAGTTAACGAGAGTGAGCGAGATGATGTTCCCTCGCAGCTCACTCTCGCACCCTCTGTGGCAGCCATATTGCTTTAAGGTTAAACCATATTATTTGTGTTCGTTAAGAATTATTTTTACTCGTTGTTCGTTGTTTTAATCCGCCGTTCTTGTATTTAATATATATATTATAGTAGATAATAACAATAACCTACATTAAATATATCGTAGTTATTACAAAATCACAATTATCATCCCGTTTACTTTCGTGGCCTTCAGAGTAAACTATACAGCCACTGTGATTTATCTAAAAAAAATGAAAATTAAATGAAATAATGTCCTCATTGGTATCAATATAACGTGTAATTTTAACAGCAGTTAAGTCATTCAATGTTTTTTTATTTATTTTATTATTGAGGCATGTATCTAAATTAATTCGTTAGCAGTGTAGATTATTTATTTATATACTTACAATTACTGCCGATAGAATGCAGTGTGCTGAGTGCATAGTGCGAGAGTAGACGTCCCAATTCGAATAATGTGAGCCAGAGTGGCCGAGAGGGAGAGTGGGTAGTGAGAGTGTACACACTCTTGAATTAAGACACAGCCTAAACACAATATAACCAAACACACACATATTTCCCATTGTCTAAGATATTTCCGCATTAAAAAATTAATTAGATCAGGACATTCGTTTACAGCCAAGCCATGCTACCAATCTAACTTTTCTAGTGTGCATGCGTTAAGGTTAATTCTACCACAGGTTAGAAAGATCAATGTTATAAGTTTGGCACAGGAAAAATTTCTGCCACTTGAGCGCTGGTATCGCTAATGCACTAAACTGTGTAAGATATGTTTAAAATGTGTTGTGTTGGCACCTTGTAAGGTGCTAGTCAGATGTTTGAGTTGCATGCTGTGTGTGGGCGCATCATCATGGGGAAAACCAAGATGGCTGAGATGTAACAAAGTTGCAATAAAAAAACTTTGTCAACTTGCGTACGCTGTTCCATTAAAGTATCTAACATGGTATCAGGTACGGGGTTAATTTTTTTTTTTTGTGTCTAGTCTCGACGTCACGGAAATTAGTATGCTTGAATAACACTAAGGTTGTTGTTTCTACTTGACCAAGATGGATAAGTTCGCTCGACCGCCCGATCAACTTGTTGTTGAAGGAAATCTTGACCAAAACTGGACGTTTTGGAAACAAAAATTTAAACTGTATCTCCAGGTACTGAAGGTAAAGGATGACGCTGATATCACGCGTGTGGCGCTGTTGCTGAATGCGATCGGCGATAAAGGGATTGAGATATACAATTCCTTTAACCTTGCTGAGGATGAGGCACAAGTGTTTGACACAGTCATTTCTCGTTTTGACAAGTACTGTTCACCACGCAAGAATCTTTGGTATCATCGTTTTCAGTTTCTGACCTTGAGGCGACCCGAAGGAATGCCTATAGAACAGTTCGTTACAGATGTAAAAAACTTGTCGCGTGTGTGTGAATTCGGTACCCAAGAAAGTCTTTTGTGCCATGACATTCTAGTGGTGGGAATAAACGATGCGGTAATGCAAGAGAAGCTTCTTCAAGCAGGAGATGATCTATCACTCGAGAAAGCTGTAGACGTGTGTCGTTCGTTGGAAGCTAGCCGAGTCCATTTGAAAGCAATGCAGAGTACAACAGTAAGTACAACAGTCGGTGCAGCATCGAGCCCAGTGACAAATGACGTGATTGCAGTTCAATCGCCACGAGTTGACAAAACCAGTTATCCAAGGCGTGGTCAGACAAAACAAATGTGCGGGTTTTGTGGTTATAGTCATGGTCGTGAAAAAATGTGCCCAGCAGCAAATAAAACGTGTGCAAAATGCCAACGAAAAAACCATTTCGCAGCCGTATGCAAGAGCACGCCTGTCACTGATTCTGCAGGGTATAGTAAACAAAGCAAGCAGTCTGGTACACGTCAAGCACATGAAGTTTCACTTAACGGTGTTGTCAGTGACCCCCTCGAATATCTGTACATTGCAGAAGTT
>PNEQ01064831.1:0-14418 GCA_003012365.1 Medauroidea extradentata
TCGCGTTTTAACATTTTTTTGCAATTATTTACATAAAATAATGTTAATAAGGTAAGCTAATATAGTATATACATGTTCCATGTCCATAATTGCAATGGCATGTGTGGAACTGTTTATAAAAGTAGTCTGAAGAAATATATTGAGTATTATTGTTTTAGTGAACACATTCGAACAAAAACTATATTTCGTGCCCTACAAAGTTTGAGAAACGTTGCAATGTGCATCTACATGTATAATATTGAAAAATAAAATTTTATTGTTGTAAAAAAATGTGTTCCAATACAAAATTACGTTCCCATTTTTCTTCGATATAATACTCGCAATTCCGGTAGCAACTTCACATTTTAAGCTAAGCCAAATACAAAAACAAGTCAAATCTTCCACCAAATTACTACTAGCGCTCGGCGACATGAAGGAGTCACATTTTATTCCTCAGTGTCAAGACCTCTACCTTCTTAGACCGTGTTGTAGACCAAAACACAGCATCGAGTAGATCGAGTAACGTTTTCGTAAACTCCTGCTATTCGATAAATCATTCAAGTAAAATTCATTGGTTCTTAAGGCGGAAACAATGTTTATGGGCTACAGTGACCACGTGTATAAACGTTCAAGCAACAAGGGCACACATACACTGAATTCAAGTGTTTGTCTGGGATATATACGGCATGGCCACCTCTGGCTTGATAAATGTCCGTTTAAACTTAATCGGCTTCTTTGTATAGAATGGATGCGCATCCGTTGTTTTGATTGTAGTCTGATTTCTTCGTTGTATAAATGAAGCCATGTTTGATCTCCTCTCACAATTTGATTACAAAACTGTGCTCCATTGACTACGTACCTCAGCAGAAATAACAAGGTCGATGCCATTCGCCACTCCTTGTTCAAGTGAGTCGACATCTTGGGTAATCATCGCGCACAGTTTCTGTATCACAGCTTGTCTGTAACAATGGTGTACAGGGCTGACAATGAACTGTGCCCGAAAATCTTCGGACAGTTCTATAATCGTGAATCAAGGACCCACATGCAGCACCAGTTCATCTGTCGCTACTGACTTTCTCCCCTTGGCCTACGCCGTCATGATCGTCAGTACGGCCTTCGCGGTGTTATGATATTGCCTGGCAAGTCGGGCAACGAGAGGTTGGAGCTGCAACTAGGCCAGCGATGGGAAACCACGGAAGACAGCAACTCACCTCACCCCCCTAGTAGTGGCGCAGTAATGAGGACAAGCACGACGATATATGGCACAGTTACCAAGTAAACCAAGTCTGTCGTCCACCAGCACTCATGTGATCAACATCAGTCTAGTTCTCCGCCAGGGCTCGTGGGTCGAGTCCCGGCGGGTGCGTGCTCGTCCGTCGATGCCGTCTCCTCGTCAATCCAGCTTTCGGTAAGGTCGTCAGATTGAATTATGTGGCAACCACCCTTAACTTAACATAACATATTAATAATCAATCAGATGTATTGCGCTCCCCTCCTAAATTAATGGAACACACTGTAACCTATTTTGTATTCAGAGTATCAGCTATTGTAGTAGAGTAAATGCCCGTTTAACCATAATTGTATTAGTCTTTTAACCGTAAATAATATCTAAATAAACCCACAGTGTAGCCACCATCTGAGTGAAACCCCCCAAATAGCATAAGTCACTACATAAAATAAACCCACAAGAATATCAAGTTTGTAACAGCGAGATTTTCGGCACCAATCTCGCACCACGCCATCACTCATAAAGTTCTAACCGTACACAACGCTTATTCTCCTATCTATATCTCTTGTATTGTGCCCTTCTGCCCGTAATAATTTAATGTCTGCACGCAGCTCGCATTTGGCCGCACAATTTACTGTCGCATTAACGTTGACATGCCCGTAACAAAGACCTCAGCTGATGTGTTGGTTTGACTGTTGGACGTGGTTGTGGGAGAGGGGAGGGGGGGGGGTAAACCATTAGGCTATATTACGATTCCCTTGGTATCGCTTCATTGGCAGCTCATGAAGAAACGAAACTGCAATCACAACATTTGATGCGCTTCGTACATGTACCACGTCCAGAATGTTTAAACGAACAAGGTTCTGTATAGGCAGGAGGAAACTTCCTTTACACCGGGAATAGGAAAGCTGGCGCACTAGTAAGATAAGTGTATCAATCTGCGTAGTGATTATGTTGAAACGTTGCTGAAATATGGTCGTATATTTTGACAGTAGAAGCATTTTCTAATTCATTCACGTTTTTACAGTGCATCGGATGTTGAAATAAATAACCCTTGTACGTAAGATGACTAGACTCGGTTTACTAACTGATATTTGAGGTATTTTATATTACGAATGAAAGATAACTTGTTGAGGTAGAGACTCGACAAATCTTGCTTTTATTAACATAAAACGTAATTAATTTTTTAAATTTTGATTATAAAAAAATAATGTGTGTAAAAAATTCAAAATAGAAATTGTGTATTTAGGGTTTCGTATTAAATTTTTATTTTCGACTAGAAATGGCAGCATTTCAAGACGATTCTCAAGTCAGGCTTAGAACGCCAACACAGTACCGAGGTAACACCCCTCGCTTCTCCGACCTAAACACTCCGGCAACACTTCGAATCCAAGCCATGCGGGTAGAAATAATTCATCGGCGGGTTTTGTAAGCGACACACGTGCCACAAATTTGCACGCGGAATGCACGCCACGCCGAGAATGCACACACTGCCGTGTCCCTGCTTCACATGACGCGAGACCGGCGCTGGCATACCGCGTCTTCCGACCAGCCAACCAGACCGCTGCGTCCTACATTCCCGGCCACCCCCTCCCCTTACCTAGCTGCTACTGGGAACACGCCTCGACCATTTACGACAGGCTATGTGACGTTTACTGCGCGAAGTTTCTCTGGCCGGGTCATCGGAGACTGCCTTCGCCGCGAAATACCGCACATCGTGCCCACAACAGAAGATGCTTTGGCATTAAGCTATAGATAGGTAGACAAATAAGTAGTTAGGGTAGAAATATAGGTAGGATGGAAGATAGGTAGAAAGATAGGTAGCAAGATAGGTAGATTGGTTGGAATGTAGAGATGTATGATGATACGCAGGAACGATGATATGTAGATTTGTAAGTTTGTACGTTGGTAAGTAGATATGCGAAACGGCTTAGCTTATCACCTACAAAGAGGTTATTCAGACGTGCCCAGGAAACGGAAACGAGTCAACCATGGTCTGTGGTGAAGAACAATCCCTTCATTCGCCTGTAAATATTTCGGAAAATCATAAGGAAAATTAATTCATAATAGCTGAATGAAAAAAGCTAACCCGAGTCCTCCCGAATAGCACCACTAACTTCTCACAAAGCGCTATAGCATGTGTTTATTTTTATATATATATATATATATATATATATATATATATATATATATAGTGGTATTGTACCATGCATTTTGGTATTTCTGTATATTTATACACAGAGTGTTGAAACATTTCATGTCGATGTTTTCGAGAACCAACCCTCACATTTAGAGGAGCAAAGATATTAAATGAACATATTAACCTAGATCCGAAAAAGCACCATTCCTGCACTACAGTTTACAGTTCATAAAGTATACTGCATGGCGCGTGATCTGGATCGTGATACTGTGGAACGCCGTTGTAGTTACTATCGGCAACTACGTACCAGACGAGTTAACAAGACGGCAGGCATAGTTCGATGTAGCATTACACAACAGGATCCAGCTCGTGTGCAATGTAGCCTGCAGTAATAAAACGGTGCGTTTTTTGGACATATGTTCACGCAACCTTCTTTGTTCTTTTAGACGTGAGGATTGTGTCCTTGAAGTATTAACGTGCAATTTTGCAGCATTCTGTATATTTAAACGCACGCACACAGATACATCTTAAGCCGGGGTTCCTGTGTGACAGCGGGGGTGACTTTATGATGCTCAATTTTTTTATTTGTTAAATATTTTGGGCTTTTTAGTGAGTAACAAAAAACTATGTGTTCCTAAACCACCGTAAATTACTTTATTTTATCAAGTAACAAGAAAATTTAGATCATAGTTAATTTTTCAGTAATTTCAAAGTTTTAGTAACTCAAAGCACGCTCGTAAATAACTCAAAATTAAGATGTAAAATATAAATAGACTTCCTTTTGTTTTACAAAATAAATTAAAGAAAAAACTGTTAACAAGTTCTGTACATAAAATTGATTACTGTGTCAATCGGCGAGATGTTTAAAATACTATTAAGAGTTTAAAATACAAATTATTACCAAACACTCAATTTGCATTGTGTTAGAATCGTACGACAAACGGGAGGGTATACGTTATTAACCACCTAAGAACGTAACATACATAAAAAATGTACCACAATTTGTAAACCGGAAGTTCGTGAAGAGTCTTAGAAGAGATAACAATGTATTATGCACGGAGCAGGTTTTGCAGAATTTGCGCGCATAAACTAGCGTGTGCTGCCGAGTGGTAAACTACCGCAGCTGCTTGGTAATTATTCCCGCACTAGTGTTTGTCTGGAGACCAATATATCGTAGACATTGCGGTGTGTATATAGCCCCGCGTGGTGTCGTTAACTGCAACGCCACACGCCCGCTGACATTGTGGCCTAACAATCGCCGTGTTTGCCAGCAGTATTACACTAATTGCTTACAACAGTCTGACAAGTTGAGCTTCACGCAGAACATTCCTACACCTACCCAGAGTCATTGGAGAGGAAAGAGGGTTATACGGCCCTTTAACAACGAGGTCTTAAGAGGTTATGAAGGTAAAATGAGGTGAAGGGACATCATAACATCCATTCCCGAGCCGGGATTCGATCCCACGACCTCTCGCACCATAGACCGGTGCCTAGCCGACTGCGCTACGGAGGCCAGCTGAGAGTCGTAGGGTTTAAGAAACCGTATTACGTTAAAGTTTTTGTAAATTATGCGCTTTATTGGAAAAGCCGTTTACCTTGTAATTCATATTATTAGACATTTAAGAAACTTTTTGTAGAGTGTAGCTGCATTAGGTATTACTTATATTTCCCAATTGTCATAAATTTCACTATGTAAATTACACTATGAAGAAAAAGTATATTAATTTATTTTGTTACTGTATTGTATGAACACAATTATTTAGAACTGATACATTGGAACTAGTAAAACAATTCTAATAATTATTTTATGAAGCAAACAAATGTAGGATTCAGGTCAGCTGCCAACTTACCTAAATTTAAACCTGATAGTGTATGAATAAGATATTTTACATTTAGAGGTAGTGATATACCTATTATTTAAACAGTGATTTAAAAATGCTTAGGTAACTGCACATATCCTATGTCAGGTTACTTACTAACAAGTGATAATTATTATATTGCTATTCTTCGCCCACCATTCGTATAAGAGTAGTAGTTACATCATTAAGTTTCACCCACCACGAATAGTATTAAATAGTGAACCGAATTCGAAATATGCAACACTGGACTTCGATTAATACAAAACGTTAGTTTAAGTACTCTGATAACCGAATTGTGATAATTTTGAATGTGGGGAATTTGAGCTCTACTGTGTGTCTTTTGCTACTAGATGTACGCGAATTATTAAACTCAAACATGTGAGAATTTACAGTGCAGTGACATATCGAAAATGCTTCCCAAACCTTAGCATATTTATTACTATATAAACATGATGGAACTGCTAGTATGTGCTCGTCGTGCAAAATGTACGCGTGTGTTTATATTTCACGTCATAAAAACATATACAAATATACTTATGTGCATGTTCCCCCTCGCACCTAAAGGTTTTTCAGATAAGTCTTCTGTCAATTAATATTTCTTCATTTAAGATGTATAGTCAAAACTGGAAGAATTACTGAAAATTTTCCAAAATACAATGAATATTTTTAATATTTTTGTTGGCCTATGGTGTTTGCGCTTACTAGGTGGACATGCGTTTTTCTGTATCCTATATACCTCTATCAAGACCTTGTGCTGTTCGAGAGCACGTAGAAGGGACCAGTAATAATAGTAATAACGATAATAATAAAAGCAATAAGAATACAAATAGCTATTTATCGGAGGGGTTACTTTAACGTAAACAACAGACGGGAATGCGAAGGGTAAATAAGAATTGTGTGACTCAGAAGTACGCATTTTAAATAAACACTTCTTACTGTACAGCAGAGGTCGTCGTTGAAACTATTACATGTTTCCGTAATACATGAGGGTGCTCTTTTTGTTCAGACTTGAAGTTCGCTTATAACGCAGTTAGTGGCCTGATTTCTACTAGTGAAGCGTCGATGGAACTTCAGGCCGTGGAACTTCCGAGAAACTGTAAAATATATGTTGTTTTTTTTGGCCACCGCGAAATATTTAATTATTATCAACGTCACCTTTTTAACGGTAACCACACAAATTTTCTGCAGTCTCCAGTAACGTTTTTCAGTGACCACAAAAATTTTACAACCTCTACAAAAATTTTGGTAAGGTCCTATATTGACAAAAATATTTGTAGCCCACAACAAACAGCTTCTTCTGTGAACTACTTACCCAATGTGTTAGTTACATTATTTCAAGCAAGTTAAGAAGGAAGCCACCTGTAGTGGTGACATATTTCAACGACACAATTTCATTTGAATTTTAAGGGGAAAGGCGCTCTACTTTTGATACCCGACAAAATTTAATGAGAATTTCATTTTCAGATGTTTTATCGAAACTTCCACCACGGTAAAACATTATTATATCAACACTGTATTTATTTTGTATTAACAGGTGAAGCCAATAGAAAACCTTTGTCCACATATGTGTCTTTAGTCAAAACATAGTGTACGTTAAATGGAACAATGTTGGTATGAGTCCGGAACTGTTACTAATTACTTGTACAAATAAATCTGATAACATTACATTAAATATTACCTTTCGTTAGCTGTCATGCTCTAGAGCAGGATTATAACAAACAAAAATCGTAGAATTTTCAAATGAAAATCTATGAGTCGCACACATGTATACTTGTATGACTTTCTAATCAGGCCCACGGCCCATTTATATACTCCTGGAGGACACTTAGCCACAAAAATAGACTAAGTATGAAGTTAACTTACAGATAAAAAAATACGCAAAATTTCTCCTTGTTCCCCTTAAGTTATAAGTATATATATATATGTATGTATGCGGGTCTTAAAAACACACGAATAAATAAATTTGGTATATACACACACCTATATATGTGTATGTGTGTGTCTATGAAATTCAGTGAAAGTGTAGTGACAGGTGTTTAAATAAAAATTGAACTTTTCTAAGAAGTAAAAACTGTTATAACAGATAGACATAAGACACACGCCGAAGTATGTTAACCTGAGGAGTGCTGAAAACAACTATGAAATTAATGAGCTAAATTTTTTTTGTAGTGTTAAAAAATATGTGAAAAAAAAAAAAAAAACGGAAACATTTACAAAGTTTACTTGTAACGAATAACAAGTTATACTAAAAAGTTAGAATCTATCTTCTGTGGATGCGTGCCATAAAATTAACTATTACAACGAAGTGTTTCAATAGTACTTCTTATAAACCTTAGTAACTTATAGGCCTATACGGAGTGAGCACAAACGAAGTATACAATTTAAATAAAAAATTATAAAAACTAAACGGTATAATATACTGGCGTCAAACCTTATACTATTCATAGAGGATCTCTGTAGGGTATTTTCCCCCACAAATTACAGGGTCTCGGTACGTGCTCCTCTCGTCACACGGCAGACGCCGAGACGATGTTCATACTCTTCCCAAACCCTGCGCAACATGTCGGTAGTGTCGGATTCTACCGAAGCTACGATTCGCTGCCTTAGCTCTGTCAAGGATTGTGGTAGGGGCGGCACAAACAGCTTATCTTTGACGTAACCCCACAGAAAAAATTACAAGGGGTTAAGTCTGGGGATAGTGGTGGCCAACTGCACCTGACGTCATCATCAGTACATACACGGGCGAGCCATCATCGAGGCAGATGTGTGTTGTGGTGTTCCTGTACAGTCAGGTAGAATTGTGGAGATCCACCATCTTGTTGAAAGATGAAGTAGTCGGAATCGTCTTGCAATTGAGACATCAGCCACAAAGAAAGCATGTCGATATAGGTAATGCCAGTAACGGTCTTCTCCATGAACAAGAATTGGGTCATAACTCTTCTCCCTCGACATTGCGCAGATGACATTGACCTTTGGCGAATCTCGTTCTTTTTCGATGGTTACATGGGGGTGTTCTTTCCCCAAGCCCGGACATTGTGACGACTAACTTTACCATTAGTACGAAATGTTGTTTCGTCGCTAAAAATTAACATCTTCGCCAGGTTTTCGTCACTGTCCAACATCCCGGTGCATAAGTGCGATCGTGCCCTGTACTCTCTGGGAGTAAGCGCCTGGACCAGCTGCAACCTGTAGGGTTTCATGTGCAAGTGCTTCCGCAAGATTTTTGAAATGGTTGATCGTGGGATCTGCAGCTCACAACTTGCCCGACTGGTTGATTTTCGTGAGCTCCGCTGGAATGCTGTTCGAACGCGGTCCACAGTATGCTCTGGCACAGGAGGGTGGCCAGGACTTTTGCCTTTGCAAACGCAGCCGTTCTCTTCAAAGTGTTTTTACCAAGTTGGTATGGATACTGTGGTGGGTGGCTCTTGTTGAAAGTTCGTGCGAAATTCTCGTTGCATGGCGGTTACTGCCGTGTGACGAGAGAAGCATATATAGAGTCTCTGTATTTTGTGAAAAAAAAAAAAAAAAAAAAAAAAAAACTTCTAGGGATTTTCTATAAACAGCAAAAGGCTTGAAGCCAGTGTATTGTACTGTTAGGATTTTATAATTTTTTGTTATTGTATACAAATTTTGGTGTTGTTTGGCGAAATTTTCTATTATGTAGACACCATTCATTAAAAATATTAATTAACAATATTATTTTTTCTTGCAAATCCCTTAAAGCATAATTGAACTAAATCTCTTGTATATACTAACTAATAAGTACAACACATTAAGACGAATCACTGATATTATTTTAATTATCCATAACATAATAATACTCTTATATATTAAATGACTTTCATTCTCCGCCTTTACTTTTGGACAAAATAACTAACGTGTTCTCACCGGAAAACGGAAATATGATGGAGACAGTTATCCAGACCACGGAAGGCCAGAGAAATGTCGACGTGCAATCTTAAAAGATTATAGTTTTATTATGGTTGTAGACTTAAAATGTTAGTTTTCCGTTGCAAAGGATCGCGGCCTTGCGTGGGAGAATTGCTACAAATTTTGTGAGGATTATATATTTATATATGTAAATTATCAGCACAGATTAGTAACAAATGTTATTTTCATGTTTATTTTTGAACACAAAAATAGGAATTTAACTATTTACGCGTATCGTAAGCGGGGATGAATTTGAACATGTGTGGTGAATTACGGACATTGCAAAAATTATTTTTCACGTATATGGTGGTGGAAAATTCCGAACAAAAATGTCAACATGATATTTCTTAACATTTACTCACAGTAGGCAATACTGGGAAATAAAAACCGTATAAAAGTGCCCCAATATCATCCCCCGCTTATGGCAGGAAAATAAATACTCTTTAAATATTAAACAAGACAAAATTTTATATATATATATATAATTTGTATATATGTATATATAAAATTTTTAGGAATAATTAGGCTTCATACCGTATAATGAAGTTACTTTGCCACCTCCTGGATAACTTTACATCACCCTATCAATTTTACTTTACATGAAAATCCCTAGATAGCATTTACTGTTAAGCATTGTGTATTACTAAAGATTAGTAAAATTATTAGTACATTGTGCCAATTTATTCCGAATCCAAGCAAAGTAGTTCAACTACAAGGCAGTAAACACAGTTTTTTAAAAAGGAAACTGTGAGGTGAATTTAGCATGTGTGGTAGGTATTAGGGAGTTGTTTCTCGATGTGTGTGATGGGAGGGAGTGTGCGGGTGGCCTACCTGCGGCGGTGCACGGCGGCGTGCGGAGCTCCAGGCGCCAGCACAACTTCATACACGTCGTGCTTGTTGCCTGGCTGCGGCGGCGGCTGGCGCGCCCCCCTCCGCGTCACAAGGACATGGCGCCGCGCCCGACCCCCGTGCACGTCAGGCCCCGACTGCCCCTCTGTTTCTCTGCTCCGTGCACCCCCTCCCTCCTATACCCTCGCCTGTGCGCATGCTCTACTCCAGCATCCCGCACCGCCTCTATGGAGCAGCGACACCCACTCTGGCACCTCGCCTCGCCAACTCTAATGCACTCACACCTGCCTTATACACGTGCCGCCTAAGAAAGTATGCTCTTCCTAGACCTGTGCTTGTTGCCTGCCTTACCTACTTGGGCTTGCGAGTGCGTGGCAGGTAAATAAACGCTGGAAACATCAGTTTTACTTTTTACGAAGCCAATATGGATAAAATACAAAACGACAATCCCGCATAATGGTATTTGCCAACTTTATGAGTAAATGTTTATCCAGAATTACTAATTCGTTACCCATAATCTCTTGCGCAGTCGTTAAATGACCTAGGTTCCGGCGTCAGAGATTGTGTCTCAGAAGTAACACAGGAAACAATTTTGCTCAAAACGTTGGCTAAAACTACTGTCTAGGATTGCTATTTTTTTACTTTCGCAAATTAGCTTCAAGAAACCTACATTTATAGATTGATGCTTTTAGCATTACATTACGTACCACGCCCTCTTAAAGCGGCCGTCTACCCTACGCTCCAAATGCGTTGTAGTGTGTTCGTAAACAGGTTTTTTCTACGAAAATATTCCACGTGTGCCCATTGTGCCAACGTACGAAAAGAAAACAAACTTCAGACAAGGTCGGAAACTCAACATTAAGACGCCACGCTGATTCAAAACACTATTTTTATGACTGTCAACATAGCTAAAAACGGCCTTTTCAGACTACGTACTACAAAATGTACTAACCGGATGTATGTGAAACTCAGATTGTGACCTGCACTGAACTTAGTTGCAGACTTTCCACAAATAAAATTTTATGGCCACCGCTTAGTGTCCCTAAGTAAAAACCGTTTGGCGGGAAGCTTGCACTCTAGTTCAGCGCTTGGCTCGTTGAGGCGACGCGGCATTTGATGGGCGCTTTAAGGTCGACCTTACAGTTCCGTCGCTTTTGAGCCTCTCACGCGCGGGTAGGCGGCGCCTTTAAGGTCGTATGTGCACGTTCAAGGCCTTTAAGTGCAGGAGTGCAAGGACGTGACAGCAAAATCATCACGCCTCTCTCTAGCCTCTTACAGGGGTGGCCAACCTTTTCGAAGCTATGGCCCAAAAGTCGAACCGAATAATGTCGCGGGCCACGATAAAAAACTTTCACATCGACTTATTTTTATGAGCTGAAGACTAACGTGTTGTTTTATAATAGTATAACAGATAATTGTCTCCACAGTATTTAGATAAGGAGCGTTGCCAAATATGAAATCATTATTTAAATAATTTTGCTGTCAGTGTAAGTAACTTTGAAATATTATGCAACTGCTTCAGCTTATGGCGGGCCGTTTAAAATGCAGTGGCGGGCCAGTGTTTGGCCCGCGGGCATAGGGTTGGTCATCCCTAGAGGCAAGTCAGTTAACTGGTGTGCGGTCTTCTCGCTGACAACTTGCCTCTAAGAGACATTCAGTGGTCATTCTATCATTTTATAATGCATTATTAAAGACAAGTGCATTGTGCATGCCTATACACTTTAAATGATTCTGCGCCAACATTTACGTATCTGAAAAATACCCTTAGAGACTCCCATTTTCGAAATTTTTTCCGGTTAGTAAATGTGACTTAATGAGTAATGGTTAACTTGGAATTGGTGTACATACGAGAAGTGTTCTTTAAATGCTAGTCATAAGCAGAGACCACTCATGTGCGGTGAGCGGTTTTCTAGTAATATTGTAACGACAGAAGCGCTGTACACAGCTCGGCGGCCATGGCATATCGTAAAATTGCCACGTGGGTTTGTTGGAAATTGTTTACACTATGTAGCATTAAGTTTGAAAACAATAAAGTTTACAAGTACCGCTAATCATCAGTTTGTAGTAACTTAATACGAGTCGGTAATATTCCCGAATAAAACAATTTTTGGCCCAAAAGAGTAGGTTTCATAGCAAAAACTGTTAAAATAAACAAATTAAGTTATTTTACGATATGAGCCCATGTTGAGAATAAAATTAAATAACAATAGTCACAAAAACAGCGTACATAGACACCATAGCTGTACCGTACCGTTGACAGCAAGGTCAGTAGAAACGGAATCAATGGACTGATATAAAGATGGAAAGGAAATACCAATGGTCGTTTGTTACGAACCGGGAAATAGTGGTAAACTGAAAGTAAAATGGCCGCAGCCGGGAATCGATCCTTGGCCCTCCCGAATGCGAGTCCAATGTGTTACCGTTGTGCTTCCTCGCCCTGTTTAGTTTTTAATTTTTAGACCTGCTGAACCTGGCTAGTTGCGATATACTCAACAGCGTTCCTATGTATAGGTAAACAATTTATGTAATGCATACTTAATTATATACAGTACATTTCCAACACAGGCAACAAATAAGATTCTCGATGTTATCTTACATTAATATTCACAAATTTACGTCCTGCACTAGGTTAACACTTCACCAGAATTCCGGTACACAGAATGTTCCTAAACAACCGGTACAAATGGTGAGATTGTGATTCCTTATAAAAATGAAGTACAGTTACATAAAAACAATTTTCGCATAGCGCTATTTTTAAGGGAGATATAAACACTTGAAAATCGATTTTTAAATGTTTTTTGGCAAAATATCGGAAACCATGTAGAGATAAATTACAATTCTGCGCAAAATGATTAGTGTTATCAAAATCTTTAACCCGTGAAGAAACCACAATTTAAAACTCTCCCCTTCGTGAAAATAACAGGGGCGGTCACCCTCATATCGACCACAACTTTTTTGCCGTTGGGTTTGTGAAGATTTTATTTTGATTTTCTGAACAGTACATCCTATGTAACGAACAAGGTCCCCTTGTTGCAAGTCGCTAGAACGGAACGTTTACGAGAGAAAAGATCATACAAATAGTCAGTGGCTGCAATACACTGCATGTGAGGCGAGCACTACAACCTGTACTAAGCGATTATATCATCGTAGGAACCCGAACTTCGGTTGCTTGTTACATAAATTCACTCCTGAAATGCGCCAGAGATGATGGTCTGTGCTGGGAATAGGTGTGTACGGAGCTGTAGTATTTAAGTTTTATTTGTTGAGGTTTCCTTGACTTAAATTTGCGACACGCTTTCAAAGAACTGCAACACAAGGTGCATTTTTCTGATTACAAAATTCATTCACTAGCATTCTGTGCGTACTCCATTGCGAGTGTAGCAGTTGTTGCCTAAGTGCTAGGCATTGTACTGTTGCCAAAGATCATTTTATTGTAAATGGTGATTATTTTTTTGTAGTGGCGCTGAACGTTTCGTTGACAACAAAATTCATTAGAGATACTAGGAAATTGGAAAGGAATCGGCCGAGGTCATTGTTATGGGTCCATTCCGGCATTCACTTGGGTAATTTTTTTTTTTTCAAAGAATACACATACACAAAACAATACATATAACCTTTATGGAACACATTAATGATAAACTGATTTTGAGACATGAAAAAGATTTTTGAGGGTCACTTGGTTGTCTGCCATGTAAGCAAAGCTGGTCGTACGACCAATGATTAGTTGTATGTGAATTCAAGTTAGGCGACAGGACAGTAGTATGTTCATAACAGCAATTCGGCTAGTTGTAATCCAAAAGGAAAACCATAGATGGTAATTGCGCGAGAACAGGCATTGCAAATAATCCATGTGTGTAGAATTTTACAGTAACTGTTGTAACATAGCAGTTGATTATTTATATATATCCGCATGATTTGTTTATGTTTAGGAATATTGACGTTTGTTTGTCTATGTATACTTAAGTATCTTTGGCCGTAGACACCTCGAGCCGTGTTATTTTATTACGTGTTCCTGGTTTTGTAATTTGTATTGTAATAGAATTTATCAGTGGTAATGGTCTCCAGGTTTCTACCTATGAAAGTAGTTTTTACTTGATCACCATCGCGTACTGTGACCTGGTTTGCCGTGCTATCGATAGTGAATAGAGGTTGTAAAATTAGTTAAGAGAAGTGAGGTGTGCGAAGTTTTGGAACGTAAAAAAAAAAGGAAGGTTCGAAAAACGCGAACAATAACGAGAGCTAAGGAAGACGACGGAAGGGATTTTTCGACGAACGTAGCCTTCGAGAAGGACGACGAGGCTCAATATGAAGAGGTCTACCAAGAAGTCCACTGTATCAGTAATGAATTGATACCGGAGGGAGGCAAAACGCCGAATGCAGTGAACTTCTCGTCGAGAGCTATCGTCGAGGACTACCTTCGACGAGGTCCGCCA
>PNEQ01064832.1:0-14418 GCA_003012365.1 Medauroidea extradentata
GAAAATACAACACACCAAAATAATCTTGACAACAAATATATATTCTATAGTTCATTCAATAGTATCATCTAATAAATGTTCAACCACGTACCTGCTACCATATCAGGAATAAACTTTAAATAAATATTTTATTTAAATATAACTAAGAATGAACTGTTCAAATATAACATCTAGAGGCATTTTTATTAATAAGTACACATCAACAACCATAGAGTAAAACAACAAGAGGTAGTAAGTACTACAAAATACAGCGATGTATATAAGCATACAATTATGAATTATTGTCACTCACTAACAAGTACAATAAAAAAATCATTCAGTTCACGCGGAAGTATTACAAATATATATGCAAGCAAAGCGAAAATAATGTAACTTACTAAAAATTTTATAATTAAAACTGAGCAGCACTACACAGTTAAAATACCAATATTTTCTGCTTTAGTTAACAAGTTATAGAGGCATTATCATCAAATACATATGTTTTACTACCAACAAATATTACATATTCGTCAACTCACTTTCCAATTATTTATTTTCCTGGTGCTCATTCCTTCTCGGAGGTAGCGACCCACTACACTCCCCATACCTGGAGTATCCACGATACCAAAACTGTATGTATGGTGTATTGGGTGACCGACAGCCCAGTTTACGATTTTTCAACTTTTGCAACAAGAATATTAAAATTGCCCCAAATAAGTTCCTATATCTCTGCTCTGGTACGATCCTTACGATATACAATTTTTAAGTGGGGAATTCAGAAAAATTTTAACCGTGATGATATATAATTACTAAGGAATCGGAAACTAATGTGAAAATTAATTCACGACTGATTCGAAACAGTTCATGGAATATTTTTGTATTAGTAGGTCTAATATTATTAGAATTAGGTTCCTAATTACATATACAATTAATTATAACTATTTCGTCTTCAAAAAATAAATTCATATAGCAAAAAGGAATTTTGTAATACTTTAGTGGTATTCCAAGAGCTGGTATAGCTGTAAAACGAATAGGGCATTAAAGAAATTAATATATATAGCTATATCTATGTCTATATATGTAAGAAAAATTAACGGGTGCAGAGTTAACAATTACAGTATCGTAAAATGTTCTGTCTGAAATGCATAACTAATTAATTATATGTAATCATAGCAAAGTTATGTAAAATGTTAAAAAAAAAATATTTTTGTAGTTGAAATATTTACATCCCTAATAATAATGAAAACTGCATTTACAAAAATTTTTTCTATGCGTAATTTCTGGGAATGCAATGTTTTTGTGTAGGTTCAGAAAAATTCATATGACAATTTATTTTTCGATTGTCTGGGAATATCTTAAAACAATTTGATTGAAAATAAAATTGTCTGTGTGCTGTACAACATCACTGTAGTCATCAGGATGTGATCGGAAGCTAACAGTTCGTGTTACCTATGATCATCAGAGGCTACTTACAGTTCTTTGTTCGCAGGTTGGTATCAACTACCAGCCACCAACAGTGGTTCCTGGCGGAGACCTGGCCAAGGTACAGCGTGCTGTGTGCATGTTGTCCAACACTACCGCCATCGCCGAGGCTTGGGCGAAGGTCAACCACAAGTTCGACCTGATGTACGCCAAGCGTGCCTATGTTCACTGGTATGTGGGAGAGAACCTGCAGGAGGGTGAGTTTGACGCGGCACGTGAAGATTTGGCAGCCTTGGAGAAGGACTACGAGGAGGTGGGGAGGGACACTATGGATGATATGGGAGAAGGAGAAGAACACTAACATCGCCTACAGCTTGTGATATGTAACTTATGTAGGTTTTTTTAAAAAGGAAATCTGTGTATTTTTTAGTATTTTTTTCGTCCCTGTAACTGCGAAATTTGTCCATAACAAAAATTTAAAAAAATCTAAAATATGTTGGATTTTTCTAACAGGCAGTAATGTTTAAATTGAAAAGTTATGAAGAAAACAATTTTTTTAGAAAGAAATATGGAAATTACAATACAGTTACAGTACATATGAGAATTCAAAAAGAACAATATAATACAATTACTTCTACAATTACCACATAAGAACAAGGAACGTTCAATCTTCTTGTTCAGGACTTAAACAACTTATAAATCCAGATTGGGAAAGTTAAATTTATCTATAGTTTTAACAATGTTCGCATGTGTTCACGGCTTATACTGTTTTGTAATTTACAATCCCTCATTATAATTTATCAATGTAGGAAATTTCTTTATCATATTTTATATAGACTGAATTACATCTCCACAAATTTTAATGCCTTACAGCACAATGTTAAAGGCCTGCTAACATTATTATAATTGGATAGAAGTATTACTTATTTAAGATGGCTTGAAATTAAACACAAAATAGCATATTTTTAATTACACATAATTTTCTAGCAATCAATAAGAAATACACTAACACTGGAACATTTTGCTAACGACTTTATAGCAATTTAGAATTAATAGAATACAATACAAAGTTATTTCTTCAGAACAAAAAGTGAAGAATAATAATGTTAAAATATGATTTTAAGTCTATAATCATAAATGACTTGCTATGGCTTTCATTGGAATGATTAACTTACTTTAAATTGTGATTACTACTACTGAAATATATGTGTGTGTGTATATATATATATATATATATATATATATATATATATATTAGCAATGAACATAAAATATGTGAAGTATAACTTTTGGCAACAAAAACCACTAACAATTTGATCACATAGTATTTGTCTAGGGCGCTGTTAGTATTCACTTAAGGACATGCTCCACTTAACTGTTTATACAGCTTTCGCAATAACTAAATGTTTAAAGCTTAAATAAGAGTAGGTATCAAAACTCTGTTTTGTAGTTTTAATAAAAATGGTTTGTGGTAACAGCTAAATTTTTCAAGACATGAAATTTTACGCCGCAGACTAATATGTTAATAAACAAACATTTTGTTAACTGTATATTTAACAAAATCAATAGTATTTACTGTCTTGAAAAAGTTTGCCCACACGGTGACAACTATTTTACACAAAATTGCCAAATAATTTTTTTAATACTTTCTCGGTTAGGCGTATGTAATATTTATCGCAGTGATAAAGGGTAGTATGGCCTTAAAAGTTCACATATGTCATATTGTGTGTAAGGGGAAGGACATATTAAATCCTGCTTCATATTCTTGGTTATGATTTGAAGGTCATTGTGCAGCTGTTTCAAATATATCGGGTGACAAAACACTAGGTGGCTGGGACGAACGTTCAAAGTCTTGTATTTGTCAAGAATGACGAATTTTACAGCAGTCATTGTTTTCAGTATATCTTGTCATACGCCAATCACAAACATAATTCCAAATAACTATGTGGCCTTATTCATCCTCTTAAAATTGTTAACCGATCTTTATAGTCTTCATTCCTTGCATACTGTGTAAAGTACAAATGTTTCTAGCTGCCTTTGTCAGCACTGCTCTATGTGGAGTAACAGTAATTGGGTCACTGTTCAGGGCTTCAAGGTTTCTCTGTTCCGATGAGACAGTGCGTGTTGTATATTCCCATTCATTTAGATCACTGTCTTTAAAGAACTGCCCTGGACATTCGTCTGGAAACTTGACCTACTTGTTGATTGTTAGTTAATGATATTGCCACTAGTACGCTGCATTTCAGATGTTGAGATTTAGCATGGTGGAGATTAGCATCATTGTTAGTTCACTTGTTCGGAAGTCATATCGTAGTGGCCATTGGTTGCAGAAAATGCCAACTGTAATTAATAATTATTTCATTACTGAAACAAAAAGAAAAATATACAGAATAATAAGTTTTGTAAAGCACTGTTTGTGTTTGACCTATGTTCCTATGTTCACATGCAAAATTTCGACCACTGCAAAGCAGCGAGTCACCAGCAATATCATCAACTAAGAATCAACAAGGTAGTCGAAAATGACACTGGCAAATAGGCGAGTGTCCAGACGTGACTTAACTCATTACCAACATCAAGGTACATGTTCACGGTCTACAGCAATTTTCATTACCATGTATTTATTTTTCATTTGTACCAGATATTTTTTTTCTAATTTTATACACAAAATGTGACTAAATTTGGCTTTTATGAATTTTTTTATCTCTCATATTTTTCGCGAAATAGCTCGTTAAGGGCGCTGTCTACTGCAATTTTCCTCACAATATTTTTTTAAATTTTTTATTTGTACCAGATATTTTTGTCTTATTTTATCAACAAAATGTGACTAAATTTGGCTTTTATGAATTTTTTTTATCTCTCATAGTTTTCGCGAAATAGCTCGTTACGGGCGCTGTCTACTGCAATTTTCCTCACAATATTTTTTAAAATTTTTTATTTGTACCAGATATTTTTGTCTTATTTTATACACAAAATGTGACTAAATTTGGCTTTTATGAATTTTTTTATCTCTCATAGTTTTCGCGAAATAGATCGTTAAAGTAAACATTTGCATGTTTCCGTTTTAAGGACGACACTAAAACTGACTTACCAAACTGAAAAAATTCACAGTGGATAAAGACATTGCGTACCACAATGTCACGTACATAAAAAGAAAGAATAATTTTTTTTTTGTATTTAAGTAAAAATGTTGAAATTTAAAATTAAAATTTAAAACCTTTAAAACACTTTTCTTAAAAATACAACAATATTTAATGTGATTTAACATAGCTGAATTTGTAGCCTACAGCAATGTTACTCACTGTGAATTTTCTTCAGTTTGGTAAGTAAATTGATTTTAGTGTAGTCCTTAAAACAAAAACATGCAAATTTTGGCTTTAACGAGCTATTATGCAAAACCATGGGAATTAAAAAAATTTTACAATAAGAAAATTTGGCCACACTTTATGTCTAAAACAAGAAAATAAACCGGTATAAATATAAATATAAAAAGAACATGGTGATGAAAATTGCGGTAGACCGCGTCCTTAAGGGCACCGCCTACCTGCGGGTTGGAGTCTTAAAAATGACGGCGACATAGGGGTGACCTTGAAGCGCGCATAAAATGCTGCACCAACTAAACGAGCCAAGCGATGAACTAGCGTGCAAGTTTCCCGCCGAAAAGTTTTTACTACGGGACTTAGAGCGGTAAACATACAATTTTATTGGATGGAAAGATTGTTGCAAAGTTCAGTGCAGGTCGCAACCCGAGTTTCACATACATCCGGTTATTACATTTTGAAATACGGCAGTCTGAGAAGGCCGTTTTTAACTATGTTAAAGAGCATAGTGTAATAAAAATGAGGTTCCGACCTTGTCTGAAATTTATTTTCTTTTCGTACGTTGACACAATTGGCAAACATGGAATAGTTTCGTAGAAATAGCCTGTTTACAAACACACTGCACCGCACTTGAAGCGTGAGGTAGGCGGCGCCCTTAAATGAGAATTTTGGAAGAATACTTTGCGATCAGGAAAAGAAAAGTGTTTTATTATTGTCATAGACGTTTGAATTTAATGTTATATGTTCCTTGTGTTTACTACTTTTGCCATTTGTTGATTAATGTGCGATTTCAAATAGCTGAAATATAAGAACTTTAAATTAATATAAATAGTAAAAATGTTTCAAAATTTTATTGCGTTCTTTTCCTTGCTGAGTTAATACCTGTGTGTTTTTGTTTGAGGAAGTATGCATGTACACAGACAAAATAAAGTAAATTAAAATGTTAGCTTCTTTTTTGCACGTTATCTTTAGAAACGATAACAGAAAAGTTGTAAGTTAATTAGATCATATTGTAGATTCCCTTCATTACATACTAACCAGTAAATTGTGTTATGAGAGATTGTATTAATTCATTAATTTTATTATCATACAATAATATAAAAATAATATCCCCAATAAATTACGAAATATCGTAGCATAAATAACCTGTATGCTACAAGCATTACACGCGGACAAAGTCCGGAATAAAAAGATTACATATGTGTAAATAAGAAGACTCACAGAGCCATAAACCCCGCAGTTTGACTTTGAAACTTGAGATTTCGAGTGTAGCTTCTTCTTTGCCGTGAGATAGACTGCAGTTTCTGTAGGCTATATCAACGAAGACATTTATCAAACTTCAACTCCTAGGGGAGTGAAAAGGGGCAAGTATAATATGTCGAAATTGCTCTAACGCAACTGATGATAATTGTGATTTTCAATTCAATAGGAAACTCGTACAAATTAAGAAATTCGAAATTCGATTCCGTAAAGTGTGAAATGATATCGTAGTGCTATTTTCTTCAGAAGAAGTAAGAAGTAGTTTTATTTGATATTAAGTGTATGTATAAATTATGTATATTGTGTTTTTTTATATAACGTATCTTAAATGGGAATATGTGTCGCATTAATTTATTCTTAAAAAAAAGTGTCAATATTTGCTCCGTGAGAATGTGTAGCACAGTAAAGTATGGTCCTATTGTCTTATTCAGCCAACAAAGTAGTTATTGGTGTATTGCTGATATCTGAAACAAACGTATCGAGGTGTATATGTATCTGTGTATGGAGTTGATTATATAGGCCTACTTGTGTATGCTTAGAGATTGTGAATTTTTGTATATGTGTTTTGTGTATGTACTTTTAAAATAACCCAGGTGCCTAAGGGCTGATATTACAAACCTCTTTCGAATGACAACCAACTGCTATTCCTATAGAGAAGCTTTGGTGAGCAGTTGGTTGTCATTCGAAAGAGGTCTATAGCACGGTCGTAGAAGAACAGGTCTGGACACTCGCCTATCTAACAATGTATTTTGCTCATCCCTTTATTGTTTGACTGTAGTTCGTCAAGTTACCGAGATTGTTGTACTTTTTGGCGCTGTAATCCGGGCGGTCGGACTCAAACTCCGCCCACTTTTCTCCATTGTTAACATTATAACGTAAATAAAGATTTCTGGAGCCATGATTTAAAATTGTGAGCGAAGGAAGTATTTCATAAACAGATTTAAAAAAATACGTTTTGATAAATTGTTTATCTTAGTGGGAAGGAAGTGGGCGGAGTTTGAGCTCGACTGCCCGGATTACAGCGCCAATGTATATCATTCTCGGTAACTTGGTGAACTGCAGCCAAACAACAAGGAGGTCAAGTTTCCAGGCGAGTGTCCAGACCTGGGTAATACCAGTACTTCTCCTACTACGAGAATTAAAATCGCTAGACTACCATACAAGAAGTAACTAAAAACATTTTCCTCCATGCTAAAATAAAAGTGCTCTTTAAAACAAAAATTAATTCGACACATTCGAAACATTTATATATATTTTTAAGAAGGGCCTGGGAGCAATTTAGTTTTGTATGCATATACATGTTTTTAGATATATTTACAAACTGAGAGAAACTTATTTTTTATTCAGATTACATCAGATTATTGAAGAAATCTGCACGCTAGAGAAACATAATGGTGAGTGTTAGAATATAGTTTTTAAGTAGGTACCAGTACCGAATACCAAGTCCCAGCATGTCAGCTGATGTAAGCCAAGTCCTCTTGTTAGCAAAACTGGTTATAATATCACTATAAACTATACAGTATAAAGTATAAAGAATACTACCATTTTTTGTTTCATACAATACAATTTATTTTATTTTATAAGTTGGCTGCTCTAGTACAGTAAGTAATTCAGGCTCTTAAGGCCTTCACAATATATATTATTTTTTTATTTCCTGAACGAGCGCATATCGATGGCCCAGTTCAAAAGTGATACAACTGAATATTCCCAGTTTTAAGTCAAATGCATATAAAAGACTTCCGTTTAGCCGAAAAATCTGTTAATGACCATATTTGGTTATGAACATTTAAGTTATTTATGGACATACGTCCGCAATGGCGTATGCACAAAAAATTATGTTAGTAATACGAGTCCATTGCATGTATCGTTCAAAGATCACATATTTAGTTGGCATTAATTTGAAGCAAACGTATAGAGGCAACAATTTAAAGATGTTTAAAATATTTATACTTTTCCTTTGCTGAAATTATCACACTTTAAAATAAAACAAATACAATTTCTAGCTCTTTACTGGTTATCTCAAAACGTGAAATGTTATTATAACAAGTAATTTAGGTGTTGTTTTTCTGTTCAACTGTTTAGAGTTCTCTTCTGCCTATGCGTCAGTGAGCCAAGCTCAAAAATGAAATTCTTTGAGTTGTTTTCCTTTTGAACTAGGCTATCGACAAATCATGAAAATTTTTCACAGGTTTGTTAAAAATTGTATTAGGCTACTATGTAGTCCAATCTTCTCTGGATTAAATTTTTTAATATTTTTGGCTGATTAGTTTATTAATGGGAATTTCCTTAATTTCATAATTAGCTGAATCTATTATGTTTTGATAAGATAAGTTAGTTTTGCATAAAGTATTTTTAACAAAACTGTGCAACAGATTTTCAATATCTGCTCTAGTTAAAGATTTAAAAAATAACCACCGTAAAAGCTGTGTAAATAATAGAACATGCTCTTAACACAACGCTGTGCAGTTACTGAAATATTCATTGCGGTGATCAGGTAGCACGATGATAGTGTGTAATCGGTGTTTGCAGTAAGAATTGTGTACATACCCTAAATATAACTAAATAGAACTTCATACGAACATTATTACTACGCCAGTGAGCAGCTGGCACACTGCCGGGTATTTTCAGAATCAAATATATCAAAAAGGGCTCACATACCGAGTCAAAGAAGAAGGGTCTGGGAGTGCAAAATTGTGCAATTAAGGCATTTCCTAAACAAAAAACTGAATATACAGTTTTAACAATTGTAATATTTTAAGATTTTATGGCCCCCTGGATTCGCCACAGATTGGAAACATTTTTGTTGAAGGAAATCACAGACCTACGAAATTAATTGCATGGTTACTGTGGTTACGTTAACATGGAAAGATCAATTAGATCTACAAATGAAAGCGACAGGCCTAGCCTTTATATAGTAAAACCCTGTTAAGAAGTTTCTAAAGGGACTGAAAAATTTTGACATCTTAGCTGGGAAAACATCTTAAACGGGTGTAATTACAATTATATACATGGACATTGTAAAAATAATTCAAACGTATTGAGGGGGAAAACATCTTAAGTGGGAACTTCTTAAGAGGGTCTCACTGTAGTTTTATCATTTCAAAAGACCACTGTATAAAACCAAAGAGCCTATTTTAACTAAGGATTTTATTTGCCGCGTTCTTAAAATGCCTGGTAAACAATACACAGCGGAGCAAACCTAATAGTTCACCAATACAACCCGGCAACTCAAAAAGTAGATATTCGTAAGAACTTGATAAAATACATGTTCGTAAATTATTATGTTAGTGTGATTTGAAATAAGTACATTTTCCTACAGCTACAGAAGAACTGTTATCAAACAATAATGTTGATATTGTATATTGTGTTTAAAAACTATTTCAATGAGCCTATGGGTCTATTGACATAGTATTGTTTTTTGTCCCAGTAAGCATTACAATGTTGCCCTTCTTTAAAACCAGGTACCTATAAAATGTTTCGGACAAACTGTACTGGAATCAATGCACACAATAGTTTTATAGGACAACAGTTACCTAATCTGAAAGATTTGATAGCAGGATCTCTGTATATCAGGCCATTTTACTCATTATTTGTAAACAAAAATTAACTATGAAGAGGGTCCCATGTGATGATCACGAGAGATACTGGACTAGATTATACAAGCGTTATTAAGAAGCAGAGGTGACGAGCTTACACTTTTTCGTGAAATAATGTTACCTTTGTAGTCATTAATAAAGACAGTATCATTCATACTCGTATGGAAATTTCTTTAGCGTATACAACGTTTTATTTTCCGATACTTCCAAGTCAAAATTTGCATGTTACGACAGCATACGCTCAACGAAAAACGACCAACTGCCTTAAATTCGATCATTTACACTGAAATAAGATGTTAGCAACTGGTACATATGTCAAAAGTTATAAACATTTATAAACCACAATCTTTCTTTTAATTGCTGGAAATTAAGATAAATCCCTATGAGTAGGGTTTCCATAAAATTATTTGATTCTTTATAGACAGATATTTTAGCAATAACGGAACATGCCGTCTACAGTTATGTTAAAATTTCGTATTGTAGAAGTTCTTAAAAACCGCGAAATAACAAAAACAATCAATATATAAATAACATATAGTAATTATTTAAAAATTATTCCAACAAATTCCCTTGATGTGTTTGCAAGATGGTAATATTAAGATAACAAAGTTGTTCACTTTATGTTCACCACCCAAGCCACATTGTCAAAATAAAATTCTTAAATTAGGATCTCTGGATCGGGGAAACTTAATATTTCATAATTCGTGTACCGAAGTACCTTAGCATTCATCGTTACGATACATTTATTGCACCCATACACAAATACTGAACTAAACTTTAAACTCAGATCTGACTAACGATATAATTCGATCATGGGATTATATTTTTTTTTTCGTACACTGGAATAAATTTAGTAACTAAACTGTACCAATAATTTGTACGAATAATAAACATAGCATATTCTGGACGAGGTGAATGACCTAACCAGGAAAGAAATAGGTGCTTTGCACATGTAAAATCCAAAATGTTATTACATGAACATTGTTTTAAAAGTTAAAATGAAATGGTTTCGTATTCAAATATAAACAATTAGTAAATAAAAAAATAAAAAAATATGCGCACCAAAAAGTACACATTTCTAAGTCCACAAAAATTGTACAAGCCATGGTCACTGAGATGAGGGTAGAATTAAGAGTAGAAAAATTGGTAGTGTTGAAGGAAGTGACTCAGCCACTTGTTACTATACATGAAACATTTTCCTAATATTTAAATATCGTTATTTGAGTGAATATTCTCTTGACGTATCACCCATCTTGCTAAATTTTACATTTACAAATTATCTCATTAATTTCAGTCAAATTGCAGCAAACTTGCATACTATCGCTTGAGTAAATGTAAAAAAAAAATGCTATTAAATTTTATCACAAAGTATATATACCCTACATATTAATTGACTCTGAAACGCAACGGTCCATCAAGGTACCAAATTTGACATATTTTTTATTAATTTTTTTTTTTTTTTTAATGGTTTAATCTGTAATGAATTAGGAGTTTATCACAGTGGCGTAGTTTTTCACAGATCTATTATTATATATTTTAACACTAAAAGAAGGCGAAATATAAGTGATTCAAACATAACTTAAGGGCGACACCTATCACGCGCTTAAAATGCGTTGCAGTGTGTTCGTAAATACTTTTTTATTACGAAACTGTTCCATATATGGCAGTTGTGTCAACGTACGAAAAGAAAATACATTTCAAACGATGATTGAAAAATCGTTTCAAAGCATCACATCGATTAGAATAATCATTTCGTAAACCCCTCATAATGGCTCAAATTAGTGGTTTCGACATGTTGTATCTGAAAAACTACTCACAGGATTCGGGTGAAACTACCGTAGAAGCATGCAACGGACTTGGCGTAAAACTATTAACAATAAAAATATGAGTCACCACTAACAGTGTTAATCCGGCGAGTGATTTACGTCACCGATACACGCAGTTTCATTGTCTTGCGGGAGAGGCGATACCGCACCACATAAGCCGATCAACATCGCCCTTGGCGCCGTGCTTCACTCACACTAACACACGGCCAGTAGGCGGGCCCGCCTTAAGAAGGTGCTGTTTCCATATTTGCACACAATAACATACTAACAGATAATATGTGTCACTGTCTCTCCTTTCGTTGTTGAACTATTGATTTGATAAATTACATTTAAGTCAAGAATTGTTTAAACCATAAGTAAAATCCTCAAGACAAACTTTCATGCTTACTTGAGAGTTTCTATTCGATACGTTCATTCTTTAAGGACTCCTACATAGGTAGAAACACTGTGAGAATTCATAAAGTAATTCTACAATGGTCTTGATTTATTGCTGAATTATTAGTTTCGCCCTAATATTTATTCGTTTTGCAATTCTGGGTTCTTGGCCATAATAAAATTAAGAAAATTAAAAATGAGTACCTATTCGAATGGAATATTCAAGCTGAAAAAGTTAGGAAGGGAACACAGAATATAAGTATATAATTCAGCGCATACAGGATATTTATATACCTTATTTTTATTTCGGTGTGTAATTATTTTATATTGATATTACTACGTGATTATATGGTTTAAAATTATGACAAAATTCCCTCTTTTAAAAATTTGCTACGCCCTTAATTTTTTCAGCTGAAATTAAAATAGAATAAAAGAAACTACTCTAAAATGCCGAGCAGATGTGAGAACCACTGAATTATCTAATTGAAATGCCCACCAACGAAAACCATTTCCTTTTGTAATATGCTTGTTAGTGTCACATCAGGCCTACCAACTTGCTACTACAACATAAGTTTTTTTGAACATACGTCATTGCGGGCTAATGTTGTCTGTTACAGAAAAACACTCAATAAAACGAGTAACAAAAATAAAAGGAAGAAAAGCCAGTAAGCTGTAGTCAACAGACATAAAATATACAGATAATTCCTTAAAGGGATGTTGTCATATCCCAGAAGATGACACTAGGACAAGAACAGGTCCAAAACAACACAAAATTGATTCCTAAGTGGAATATAGTCGACTGGAGAAAGTCGACAAAAAAAACAACAAAACAGACAGAGGAAATAATTATAACAATTAAGACTTAAATCAAGAAAATTTTACAAACCCACAACTCACAGGATACTAAATTTCAAATCGATCAGACCAGTAGAACTGCGCACACTCACAAAAACAAAACTAGAAAAGAGCTGATGATCCTTAAACATCCGAAAATATTTTCTTGAATCATAGCTAAGAACACTCTCGATCAAGTCAGCTTTCAAACAAAAAAAAAAAAGCATCAAAATCGGACAATTCGTTTAGGAGCTACGATGCCACAAACAGACACACAGATACACAGACAAACACGTCAAACTTATTACACCCTTCTCTTTGCGTCGGGGGTTAAAGACCAATAGCGTATGTGAAAAAGTTACCAAATGGATGAATGACGACAACACACATAACGAGAGACAAGAACGAATGTGAACACAGGCAAGACACAATTAAGATAAAAACAGACGAAGAAATAGTAGGCTTCTCAAGATGACAACAGATGCGACGTTTCGGGAACTGGTGTCTGTTCTCGTCTTCAGGCACATGTACAGACTGAGGAACACCAGCAGACTGACTGTGACATCTTAATTTTTTTTTGCACTGCACCTCCTCACAGCACAAGGTGATCCCCGACCTGCCAGCTTGCTTGACGAGACCTCCCGGATAAGGGTGGGGGGGGGGGGGTGTTCTAGGGGGAGGACATAGTATGTTCCAGCTGACAAGGCTATATGCAAATAGTAGTAATGTAAAATTTGTGATCATGTATTCTCCGTCTTGCTCAGTTAAGAGTAGGAGGGAGACGCCACGGTCCGTGGTGCTTCAAGCGTTAGGGAGAGACTTCAAGAGCCGGCGAATATGGACCCTTGCAGCCTTTTGAACTTACGATGTGGGAAGCAGCAGTAAACCAGCGTCAGCACTGGAGGAAACCTGCTGCCGGCAATAATATGATGACCACACCCAACCCAGAAGGGGAAGGATCCGTAGCGGTCACATATGTGAAGCCCCCTCCAACCGGTTTGGAGAAGACTTATATCTATGGCAGTGCCGTAGTAACTGTCACCGGAGCTCATTGGTGCATCCCAGACCATTAATTCAGTCGACCAGGTATCTTACCCTCGTTATGCAGACCGAACCTTACATAATAACCAGCCACCCTGGTGGGTTGTAGCGGTGTTATAACAGCTGTAGCAGCAGTTCGAAGTATGTTGTCGCAGCATGACTGCCACTTACGCCAGCAAAATCCCTCGTAGACTTCTTCCACCCCACTCTTCGTACTACAGCGACCTAGGATGGTACTTCAACGACTTCCGCCAGTTGGTCCGCTGGCTGCTATTGGTTATTCCCAGCCACCCCAGCAAGCTGGGATCCCTTTTTCGCCACCCAGGGACGCGCCTCGTTGAAGATAGCCACTCCATCCACAGAGTACACAAGGAAGAGATACGCAACTCCTGTACTAAAGTAAAATCCTTAAATTTTGCAAACAAGAGCGCATCGCCTAACAAAATGCTCCCAACCTAACAGCAGTAAATCTGAGGTGAAACAAACATTTTTAGCTGGTATATATTGGTGACACTGCGTAGCTCCGTGGAAAAACTACATTCGTGTGCCCCTTTGTTATTATTTACTTTTTGTATTTGAAACATGATTTATTGAATTCCTTGACCATCGCGCATTCTCGTTATAAACTATATGAACGAGGAAAGTAAACTAGTACTATCAAAATTTCCTGTACATAATTATAAATATTCTGCTGTGGCGACATATTTACTATGCATACTTCCTTACTGCCTGTGTTTAACATATTTCAGCATCCAAAATACAAATTTG
>PNEQ01064833.1:0-32610 GCA_003012365.1 Medauroidea extradentata
ATGGGGAATCTTAAGCGAACTGCGCCACTCGCTGCAACTACTCCGATTGCTAACTTCAGTACAGACCACATCTTGTGCATCACTTTTCAGGCATTTGTCAGCCTCTGTGACCCTAAGTGTCCTATATCATTTTACTCGTCTCAACGTCCGCTACAACGCTACAGCAGGTTGTAAACGTTATTCAGGGACACCCTGTATATGTTCACAAATAGTATCAGATAAAGCTGTACACCCCTGGCATGAAAAGTTCTTGAGTGGAGCCGATGCTGTTACTTCAGCGTACTTTGGGAGCCAAGCATAAGATCTTGGTATTACGGATGAGCTTCTGTGCGCCACTTCACGGGTAGCGGGCGAGCCGATAATCTTCCAAAGTGATATACTCAGTCTTAAGTTAGCCAACCTAGTGAAGCAGTCTTTATAGAGTGCTTTCACGTCTTCCGCCAGCTTAACAAATGTGTTCGGGCTAAGCGCAAGCTCAATAAGTCGGCGTTCCTTTGCTCTATCACATCTCAGTCCTGGAAACTTCGGGTACGTTGTCGTCTTCGATGAAACCTGCTACTTTTCGTCTGTGTTTTATTTGCTGTGTCGTCTACGTTCACGTCCATTTGTGTTGTTATCGTCGAATTTTGTTGCTATTTCTCATACACCTTAATTAGTTGTTTTATCTTTCCTTTCCTTCGGTCTTTTATTTGCTGGAACTATTTTTTTTTTAAATTAGTTTTTGTGTCGTCTTTGTGGATGTGACGACATTCCACTCCAGAAGTGTATATGTTTATGTTACAGGCTGTTTATTTTAAACCGAGCACCCCTCCCCCCTCCCAACACTTTATTAATTAAAAACTGTGTTTTATTGGGTCAAAGACGTTCAGTTTCGAGAGTGGTGAAACGATTGCACTGAGTTTAAGTGTGGCTGAAGTTTCTTCTTATTCAAAATAGTTAAGATGGATGCAAAATTGCTGAAAGTAAAATGTAAGAAGTGCTGACTTTATCGTGAACGACGTATATATGTTCAGAGATAATACTGCCTTTTCTCTTTGCTTTCTTGTTTTATTGTAGGGATTTCAACAGTCGCTCGGAATGGCGCACTTCCACAAAAACGGTTCAGTTTTTATAATGGCTTCAGTTAGGTTTAGTAATGAATGAGTGAAGTGAAGAGATTTTTGTCAGCGCGGTCTTTAGCGCTGGTGAGGGGTGATATGAGATGAGTATGAAGAGGCGCGCCGGAATGAATGGTCGGGAGAAACGGGAGATCTCCGAGAAAACCCGCCGATCAGCGGCATCGTCCGGCACTATTCCCACATGAGAAGATCCGGGGACCGACCCCGCCAGGAATCGAACCCGGATCGCCTTGATGGGAGGCGAAATACAACTGTTGAGGCCTGGGAATGGAAAGGCATTAAGGTTGACTGTTCCACGCTGACCACTTACATAGTCGCCTCTAAGCACAGCCAGGACGCACAACTGTCTTCCGTCAAGGTTTCTGTACTCGCCTACAAACACATTCGCATTGACCACCAGGTATGCCTCTAGGGCAACTGGCACGCTAGACCAAAATTCATTTAGCAGTTTTTATATAAATTGTTTAAATCGATACACGTAAGCATTCACGCCCGGCAGATTTACAGTGATTTAAAAATATAGTTTTAAAGCAACGCAATTTTATACCGAAGAATCCCGCAATTGTTTTGCCACTAATATACCCTAATTTGTGCCTATTTTTCTGCTAGCAATAAGCATTTCATTTTTTAAGATATTTGAACTCAAAGTATCACTAAATTTGTTATTAAAATAACCAAAAAAATAAAGTAAATTATTATTTTTTGGCAACTTATTTTGCAAAACACCTACAAAGATTTATACATCGTAGGACTGTACTTGGTCTTTAATTTTTTTCAAAGCATGTCATTGGTAAAGTATTTCAGCTTTTTTGCATCAACCTGAAAAAAACTTCCTAACATGGTCTGCATCAATTTTCAAAGTCTTATTTTAATTTTTATACTTGTATCAGACACTTTTTCTTATTTAAGACATAAAGTGAGACTAAATTTGGCTCTTATGACATTTTTTTATCTCTCATATTTTTTTCGTAACGAGTCTGAGAAACGCCAAATTTTGCGTTTTACGGTTTATGTACGCCACTAAAAACAACTAGCATGCCAAACCGAAAAAAAAATTACAGTGAATAACGATTTTGTAGGTTACAGGTCTCTTATGTAAAGACAAAAACAATGTATTTTTACTTAAAAAAAAAAAACAATTGATGAAATTTTAAATTAAAATTTAAACAATTCCAGAAACATTCGATTGGCGCATGAGCGGTGTTTTAGCGTGTCACGCGTAATATTATTATTATTATTTTTTTCGTGAAATCACAGAACTTATTCACATTAAGTTTAACTATGAAAAAAACACACATTTGAAACTAAACTTCTATAACTTTCCGAATTCAGCATGCTAGCTAGAAACATGATTTTCGGGCCTCTCAAAATGGCTAGAAACGACTTTTATAGACAGCTACAATTCCAAAAATACCGCCATAATTCGTTAAGTGCAAAACGAGATGCATGCGTCAGGCTTCACTTCAAAGGTTCCAAAAATAAAAATGTTAAGGGGAATAAAGACTACAAGGAAAACCTTGTACGCTAGTTTGGCGCGCTGTGAATAGAGGCGATATGCTTCTCGTCAAGCCTGGTACTCTGGCTGTTGTCACTCCGCAAACGTGGAAACTTGAAACCGGTGATGAATTCTCTTAAGAGAATACGGTAGCTTCATTATCACATACTCACTCTTAGCCACGGGGTATCACTTGGCGAATTTTCGAAGTAATCTCAAAACTCCTAGATAGTTTTAACAGCGTAGTAGGAGCCCGAAGGTTGTACGACATTCACCCTCAAAACCGAAGCCATGTTGGAGAGGTAAACTGGTGGAAAGGATGATTGATTTCGCTCAACTTGGTGTGAAATGAGAGTAACGACGTATAAATAAGGCGGTCCACGGACTTGAAGGAGCGGGGCTATGTCAGTTCTACGACCTCGTCAGTTGACATAACTTATTTTCCTCTCCTCTCTATGCTGGGGGTTGTGCGGGGCGGTGACGAATGTTGGATGCTATGGCCAATAGGGTTTCGGCTTTATGTCTGGTGTGCGAACTCGTCACGTATCGTGGTAACCAATGGGAGGAACGATACATAAGCACCAAGAGACGGTGCGTATTGTTTTGTAGAGGGTAAGAAGTCTAGGTGAGTTATACGACCTCGGCAGTTGACAGAACATTTTTAGAGGAGGTGCGCAGAGTGCTTCGTGGAGGGAGTAGGGAAAACGTTCGATGAAACGACGAGGTCGTAGAACTGACCTTTTCCTGAAGGGGCGACCTAATAGCTTGTGCAGAGTGAATGAAATGTCGCGCACAGGAAGTGCAGGGTGCAATAAGTGGAACGGAGGGAAAGATGTGTAAGTTGTATCGCTGCTCGGTAGATGGTACCGTAAGTGTGTAAGCAACGGGCAAGTGAGGTTAAGGTTATTTATACTACAGGCTAGAAAGGAGCTGTGTTTTCTTATGGGAAAGTTTGGCAAAGGGAAAACTCCTGCCGCTAGTTTCGTTGCTATCGCTAAGGGACCAGAAAAGTACGAAACCGTTATAAAATTAATTTTAAATAAGCTTGGTAATGACAGGAGTCATTTAACTTAAATTTAAAGTGAAAATAAACCAATTTCACTTATTAAATTATCAACTTAATATAACATAAATTCAGGAAAGCTCTGTGATAGGCCAGTTTGCACCAATCACCTCTACCAACTCTCAAGTGGCAGAAAAATTCCCTGTGCCATACTTTTAACATTGATCTTTCTAACTTTGTAGTATAATTAACCGTGGTTTCTTATATTGTTTGTGTGTGTTTCAAGGTGGGCCAGTACCCGCCATGTTAGACTAATGGATTTTCTACATTTAAATTGGCCTGCAAATTTTATATAATGTTTTATGCATCGACAAGGCTGCAGGAATAGTTTTTCAAACTGTATACAGTTGTCATTGCTCGACTGCCATTACTTATACTATATCTATGAACATCCATAGAAAAAAAGGCCTAAATTCATTTGAAGGTTACTAGTCAAACACTAAACAAGATAGTGAAGGTGTGACAATTTGGTAAAACTTAAGATAATATTATCTATGCCATTTCAGATGGGAAGTTTTAATAAATCCAATTGCATGAAACTTACAGCGAACATTGAATACTTTGAAGACAGCAGGTACTGATACCCCTTAACGTTGCGCTACAACTTCGATTTCGGGCCGAAATGTTTCAAATACTACAGAATTTTTATTTATTTTTAAACGACACAAATATGTACCCATATCCACATATAGCATGTAAACCATTACACAAACAATTTAAACGTTTCCTGCCAGACTTTGCATTAGAAGAAACTATATCTTCAGCTGACCAGCAGGTCGGGTAAATAAATTTGAAAGAGTTGTGCGATGTGAGCGCATGACTGAATGTCAGTGTGTATGTGAGTATATATATATATATATATATATATATATATATATATATATATATATATATATATATATATACACACACACACACACAAGAACACAATTTTTCACACTTTATTGGCTTTAAGGCCGCGTCCGTAAAGGAATATAATTTCCATAACGAAAATCCCTGCATTATTTTGTCAGATATATACATGATATATGTATAATTTTTGCTAGCAATAAATAGAGCTGCGATTTTATGGCGAAAAGATTTTTGCAACATTTGGTTTCGATGCGTCATGTGCACACCTGCAGCTCTGCTACATCGTCTGTAGTTGGATGATTTTACTCTCACTGGCCTTGGCAAATTATAGACGTAGGCTACAGACTCGCAATAATCTTATTCTGATTGGTTGCAGTAAATGAGAAACGTGTCTGAACAAAGACACGCTGCCAATAACCTTGTAACAGAACTGCCGATGTGCACGTGAGTCGCTGAAACAAAGTGGGGCAAAATCTTTTCGCGACAAAATCGTGACCCTAGCAATAAACCTATAGTGTTACATATTTTTGCACCCGAACCGAAGTACCATACATTTTGTTATGAAAATCCGCCAAATTTATGCAACGAACAGTGCATTATTTGTCAAATCGCCTACACAGAATCTAGCATCGAATGACTGTTCTTATACTCTGTCCACTCTAAGGTTGCAGCAGAAATAAAAGTTTCTAACGAAATAAATCAAAGCAATTGAATTATATGTTGATTCCTCACATTGTCGGTGTGCCGTAACACAGTTACCTAGTAGTATTCAATATTTCAAATCAAAGTTATGCTGTGCAAAAATTTTATGGTCATTCACTTAAATAATTTGCTGCAACATTAGAATGGATAGACTATGGTAGTGTCTTAGCGTGTAGCGTCCCAAGGCTTGTATTGCTAAGCAATGCCTGTACGCAACACTGATATGTCTGTGGAATAATAAGACTGTTCGGGGCAGGTGCGCTCCACAGCCAGTATCGTACCAGAGGCAAGGTATGAATTCTCCGGTAATACACCTCGGTATCTATAGCACAACTGCCACGTGTTCAGAGCGTATAGACAAGGCCTTCTCAATAGGCGGCCCGTGGGCTAGATGCGGCCCGCAGAGAGATTTCTACTGGCCCTCCATCAAAACGTCAGAAATCAGCGAAAACGTTTTGTTATAATAATTTAAAGACTATTTCTTAATAGTTATAGTTAGGTCAATGTAATCTCTGCGTATGACAATAATTTATGTTAGACTACACTTTAAGTTCAATTAAATGATTCCGTACAATGCCTATCATTATTGACTGCATTTTTTTTTTTTTTTTTTTTTTTTTTTTTTTTTTTTTTTTTTTTTTTTTTTTTTTTTTTTTTTTTTTTTTTTTACTTTTGGCCCCCGAGTGTTTTTGGTAGTTATAAAATTGAAGCAAGTGGCTCGATAGCACATTTAATTGAGAAGTTCTGGTATAGACGATGTTAATACCGCACTCCTTGGAGTGAGAGAGATTTTGGTCAGCGCTTAACACCGAGGTCTTCAGCGCTGGTGAGGGATAACATGATGGGAGTATGGAGCAGCGGCGGAATAAAGAGGAGGGGGAAACGGGAGATCCCCGAAAAAACCCGCCGACCAACGGCATCGCCCGGCACGATTCCCACATGCGAACATCCGGAGACCGACACCGCCGGGGATTGAACCCGGATCGCCTTGGTGGAAGGCGAGAGGTCTGATCCCTCAACCACCCGCACTCCTTGGAACACGACCACGCCACTGGTTCTTGGTCTTGAATTTATTTCAAAGCATTCCGTTTAAAAAGTTTTGATTTATTTGGTACCAATGTGAAGACAGTACCTAGGATTACCTTAACTACTACTGACGGGTATTGTAGCACGCCACCGCTACTCCTTCAGACTTTACCCTTCAGTCCTGGTTGATGCTTCGCTGACGCGTCACGACTTCGTCGACGTCGAAAGTCGCTAGGCTGAGAGTGCGGGGAGGGTGAGCGACGCCTCTTCGCTCAACAGACGCCAGGAAACTCGACGCCGTCCTAGAAGTGTGGGCGAGGGGGGTTGAAGAGAGTGTTAGGAGGGGTGGAGACGGCCCTGCAGACGCCGCCAGGACCACGTGCAAGAGCAGACTATGTCGCGGTCACATTTAACCCCGTGGTCCTAACTTCAAGTACATGGGGCAGAATAAATATAGCTACCTTACGACAATTACTCGAGCAGCGCTTTTTCTTCTGTTGGAGCATCATTAATCTATAACTGTAGATTTCTTGAAGCCAATTTGCGAAATTAAACAATATCAATCCTAGACAATAGTTATAGTCAACGTTTTGAACAAAATTGTATCCAGTGTTAGGAACTTCTGAGACACAATCTCTGACGCCGGAACCTCGTGAATTTTTGACTGCGGCGCAAGAGATCACGCGTAACGAATTAGTAATTCTGGATAAATATTTACTCATATAAAGTTGGCAGTTACCATTATCTAGGATTGTCTTTGAGAATTTTATCCCTATTGGCTTCGAAAAAAAGCGTAGAAATCAATTGACAATTTCAGCGTTTATTTATCTACCACGCACTCTTAAGCTCCTATTTACGTTTTTTTTTTTAATTTTTATTACTGTTATTATTACATTGCTCCTAATAAGGAGCAAGTAAAAACCGCCATTTATATGTGACGAAAATTACTTTGACTAAGTAGAGGCAATAGTTCGAATCTACAACAATGTTTTAACACTTTCTACATGAGTTGTAAAACCGTGAAAAAAATTCCTCGCAGCTAATCATGGGTAATAAAGTTATAATAACGTTGAGTGAGAAACTAGATAACTAACAAACCACTGCGCTAACCGCAGATTCTATAAATTTTTCAAATATTTTGTTGTCATTAAAAACAAATAACTCGTATTTTCAGGTAACTGAAACTGTCGGGATTGTATTATTTCATGTAATTTAATTCCATTACAAAAAAAAACACCAAAATCCATGTGAATGAATTATGTAGGTAGGATCCTTATTTACTGTTACAGTTGCCACTAATTTCGACAGCGTCGGGCAAGATGAGACAGGTATACTTACTTTACAGTTTCCCATAATGCTTATTCCTCACTTTTTGTGTTCAGGATGTCAAGACAAAAAACGTACAAAAAGCACACCACGCAATTCCTGGGCTAAATTGGAGACGAGAATGTGTGTGTGTGTCAAAATGTTGTACGACGACATTTTACGTGCGTAAAGTTGGCAACACTGCATGGAGAGATAGTCCCCTCTTGCGCTCCACATCCAGGTATTATTTCATGTATGTTAAGTCAAGTAAACATAGAATCATGTCTCGACTGTTCAGAATTTTTACCTGGACTCATTGTATGCAGGTCAGAACAGTAGTAGTTAAGATAAGTAAGATATCTGAGGAGCGCAAGAGAGGACTAAGTACAGTGATATGTTGCCACGTTGTGCATATAAAATGTCATTGTACAACATTTTGCTATTAAAATTTTCGTTTCCAATTTAGCCGAGGATTCGCGTTGTGTTCATATTATGTGTTTGTTTCTGTACAAGCCTGCATAGAACACAACGTTGATAGTTCTGCACCTGAAAGCGTAAAGGATGGAAGCCACACAAATATTATAGAGCAAGAAAACCTAAAACCAAAACACTTATTGTGACACAGTATTGTGAAATAAGCAAAATAGTAACAGCACGGGTGTTTTGTCAGTTAAACATATGCTTTACTTGATCTAAAACCGCCGTTTCAGTTGTTAGAATAGTTTCATTATTATTATTCACTTGATATTTTTGTGACAGTGGACTTCCATCCTTTTCGATTTCGGGTACAGAGTTGTTTGAAGGAGACTAAACAGTGGTCAAATAGGTCAGATTCTCCGTCAATTGTCGGACGCATTAAGACCTAAATGAAAAACTGTTCTCGTTTTAGGTGTGAACGTTTCTCCTCCACCATGTAAGGGACGATGGAAAGAATGGTTTTTCCATTGCATGTTTCACACAGAGACCTTCGATCGTTTTGTGCCTGTAACTGGAATGCGTTAAGACCCAACTTTGGACGAATTTTCCCTTCGTTATTTTTTTTCTCTCCGCCAAATGAGCAACACGTATTTTTTTTACTCCCTCCATCGGCTTCAATCAGTACTCCACTCAAAGGAGAGAACAAAAACGGGGGAGGGGGGATGCACAGGATTACCAAACTACGGGGGATTAGGAGAGGGGCAGTATTAGAAACGAGCTTCTACAATTTCCTGATTCTGACACGCACATATACACTTTCTCTCTCTCTCTCTCTCTCGCTTTTTATCTCCGTGCCTTTCCGGGCAGAGTTTGCGTGTCACGACAGACGCTTTGAGCATGTCGCTGTCACAAACTGTTCATTTCACAGTTTTGGCAAAATGGCGGAAAAGGAAGATGGAGGAGGGATGAGAAGGAGACGAGAAGGGAGAACATTTAACAAGTGAATGTCGCTGGAATAATCTTTCCCCCAGCTGCGCAGAACAAAACTGATACGGTAACGGGCCCTCCGCTTCGCCTGGCAAATGGACGCGACATTTATCGTGCGGTTTACGTAATTCTTTCACGTTTTTTTTAAGAAGGCGGCGCCTGGATTTCATTTGCATCGCCGCGAAATAAAACACTGTAAAATACCTCCGCTTTAGGCGACGTGGAACGTTGTTTGAGCTGTGAAGGGGAAGGAAGAGAACACGTGGCGAATTCCCTTTGTAACTCAGTTTTTATCGAGAGAACGTTGAATAAGATTTGCGTGACGGATATTACCGCAGTTTATCGTGTTGGGTAACGTACATTACTCACTGTGAACCATGACATTACGTTACCAGGTACTTTACCGCGTGACCTGTAATTAACTTCTCAACATTTTCGAAGTTACAACTTCATTTAGAAAATGTTTTAAAAATAATTGAATAAAACGTTTATTTTTCAGATAGTAAACAGTGTAGAACTTAATGGTGTTTCAACATAAACCAAATTACCTATGATAGTTACATAAATCGTAAAAAATAATATTTTGCGCAAATTGCTACAAATTATTAAAAAAAGAGATTTATTCACTAATGCACGCATATTTTACTACCGTTTGTACAACGGATGCATACGAACTCAATGTTTGTCTTCAGTTACACATTTGGATTTACTTTAATAATCGAGTTAATTCTTTGAACTGAACATATCGTAAAATTAATCATTCATAATGGCAACGTAATAAGTTTATTTAAGTAAAAATGATTATAAACAACAAAAGCATTCTAAACAATTTGCTTTACTACAAAACTAAATACCACTCGTAATAAACACGTGGCTATATTCCGAATTTTATATTTTTTCTATCTTACTGATTACATCAAGTTATTTTTTGGCTTCAGCATATAAGTAAAATAGACGCCATAGTAATTGCATTGATCATCCTCTACGTATTTCAAACGTTCTTCTCCATAAAATTAAAGAAAAACATTGACATCTATACTGCAATATTGCTGTATTACAAAAATAATACAACCATAATATATTGTAACTACCAACCAAAATCGATTGTAGGCATAGCAGTAAGCAGTTCACTTCAGAAACTGTTAAGAATGGGATCGCGATTCTGTATGTGAATGAGTGAGAGATCTTAGTCAGCGCTTAGCGTCGAGATCTTGAGCGCTGGTGAAAGATGACATGAGGTGAGTATGGAGCAGCACCGGAATGAAAGGGTGGGGGAAATGGGAGATCCCCAAGAAAACCAGCTGACCAAGTTTTCAACCTGTAGCTGATCCTGTATCTACTATACTACTTATAATTGGAAGTGTTAATGATGGTACGGCATCGTTCGGCACGATTCCCAGGGACCGCCCCTGCCGGGAATCGAACCCGGGTCGCCTTGGTGGGAGGCGAATGGTCTGACCATTCGACTACCTCGGCCCTCCTATCTGAAAAAGTTAAAAACTAATGTCTGACATGGGAAAGTTATTACTTAGGTAATTCGTCATACAACTGTTGACGGAGAAAAAAAAAATTAAAAAAAAACTCTCAGTCCCACTGGTTGAAGTCATGCGTTTTAAATATGCTTATTTTTTCTTTTAAGCATGCACTGTTATGTACGTAATTAAATGAAATTTAATGTGGAATGCAATTAACAAAAACATTACAATCTCCGATTCATATAAATAACGAGTGCTGCGTTTTCATTTTCGGAAAAATAATTTCTGTAGCAACCGAACGGTACCAACCAAATTCGTTCGCATTGAACGTGCACAGGTCGTATACTCTGACCTTTAATTATTACTTTTTTTGTGTTCTCTGGAAGGTAAAGGTGGTGATTTAGTAACGTGTGCGGACAAGTAAGCGAGTTTATTTTGCCCCGCCGTCCTGGCCGAGGCACGCAATTAAAACTCCGCCTGTAAATTAACCAGGCACGAGTTTAAGCCTGGGGGTAGGAGAGAGAGAGAGGAGGGACGCTGGAAGGAAAGTCCAACGAGGTGAGATGTGTTAAAACTACGGTACTTCGTGGATCGTGGTAGGGGTGGCTAAAGTCTCGCCCAGCACTGAGTGAGTTGACTTCTAGGAATGCGTGATATTCTGCAAATGTGTGTGGACTCTCCCTTAAGAGGGCATGGTAGATAAATAAGCACTGAATTCTTCAATTAAGATGTACAATTTTTGAAAGTCAATATAGAAACAAAACAATCCTTGATAATGACTGGATTTAGTTGCTTGGACATACTCCATTGCGAAATAAATTACTGTCAAAAGAAAACTAAAAATTTATATTTTGTTATCTTCATTTATTATCTGTTTCTTCCTTGTTTTTTTTTGTCCCGATTCCATTTTTTTGGAATTATATGTTGTGTATGTATCCCGTTGACTAAAGCATACTCAGCTTGTTTATGTTTTTTTTGTATTATTTTAAGTTTTCTTTTGACAGCCATTTATTTCGCAGTCGAGTTTGTCTAAACAACTAAATCCAGTCATCTACTACCATTGCACAGGTCATTCAAAGATCAATCCTTGATAATTATATTTGCCAACTTTATGAGCAAACATTTATCCAGATTAATGATGCAGTTGTTTTCGTAATCTCTTGCGCCGCTATTAAATATTCAAGATTTCGGCGTCAGAGATTGTTCCTCGGATAAATGTTAATCGATAAAAATTTTTGCTCAGAAATTTGGCAAAAACTATTATATAGGATTACTGGTTTTTAATTTTTGCAAATTGATTTCGAGAAACCTACAATTCTGAACTGATGCTGGTAAATATCAAGAGTAGTTACTCCTCGTGTAATGGCCAAACTATTGATTTTAGACATATAGTTTACAAATGAAAAATATTTCTAGTGATGTCCTAAGTAGTCCTACGTAAAAATATTTTTGTTAGGTTAGATTTTTTAGGTTAGTTTAGGTTAGTTTAAGTTATATTAGGTTAGTTTGCAATGGGTTAGATTAGTTTATGTTAGGCTAAGTTAGGTTAGGTTAGGAATTTTAGGTAACCGAACCTGACCTAACGTAACATTAGGTTAGGTGAAGTTGTGTTACCTAACATAAACTAACCTAACTTAGCCTAAGCTAACGTAACTTAAACAAACCTAAACTAACTTAAACTAACTTAAACTAACTCAAACTAACATAAACTAACCTAAAAACCTAACCTAACAACACTTTTTTTACGTAGGACTACTTAGGGCATCACTAGAAACATATTTCATCAATAAACTACATGTCTAAAATCAATAGTTTAGCTGGTACACGATGAGTAGCTACTCTTGACATTTAACCTGATGCTTTATAGCACTGAAATATATATTTCTTAAGAAACGAAATATAAGTCACAAACAAAACCGCTTTTTATACATACACAATTGCGAGTAAATTATGACGTGTTACGGAAAAAAAACATTATTGTAAAAAAAAAAGAAGTTAAGAAAAGCCATAATTAGCATCTGTTGTCGTCGAAGTAAGGCGGCTACATTTCGTGTGTTTTCTCTTTGTTGTGTCGTCTGTTGTCACATAACATTCGTGTTTCTCGTCATTTGTGTTGATATCGTTATTATCGTCCATTTTCGTCAGCATTTTTCATATGCCTTGTTTTGTTGTTTTATGTTTTATTTTTTTCCATGCGATTATATTCCGTCCCGGAATTAATTTAAGTTGTTTTTATATTTTCTACTAGCAGTTCCCCGCGGCTTTGCTCACGAGTATTAGTCATAACTGATAATATTTACTTTAATTGAAGAACCTCTTTGTACACAAGAGTGATACTTCAATCATCAAGGGGTCGCGGTGGCCGAGAGGTGCCGACACCCCCCCCCCCCCCCGTGACTCAGTTGGTTGAGCGGCCGACTTTGGTACGAGGGGTTCTGGGTTCGATTCCCAGGTCAGGCTGGGTGTTAATTTGTGTTTGTGCATTGGGTCTCAAACCTTGTCACCATTCAAATTGTCTCACGAAAATTACTGGGGTCACTCGAAATATGTCAAACCTAAAGTGGGGAATGGTTGGTGCAGTGTTGATGCGGAAGATTCCGCATCGCCGCTGCACCAAACATTTTTCATTAAAAAAATAAAAAAAGAAGAAAAAAAAGAGGTCACACCTCCCGCCTCCCGCAAAGGCGATCCGGGTTCGATTCCCGGCGGGGTCTGTCCCCGGATTTTCGCATGTGGGAATCGTGCCGGATGATGCCGCTGGTTGGCGGGTTTTCTCGGGGATCTCCCGTTTCCCCCGCCCATTCATTCCGGCGCTGCTCCATACTCACCTCATGTCATCCCTCACCAGGGCTAAAGACCTCGATGCCAAAATCTCTCACTATCACTCGCTCAGTCATCAAGTATTAAAGATGCTAGTTGAGTTAACTCTGCAGCAGGATAAGTAGCAATTGCTGTCCACGCGAAAAAAACAGTCTTTAAGTTTGTCCCAGCCGCTAACAGCGACTTCGCCTGGGCCTTATTTGAAACACTGCAAAGTTTACGTTGTGGGGTAGTTACAGACTCTTAAATGTGAGAGGTTAATCAAATACAAAAAGTCTGATTCATCCTGTGTACAACCATTGGTGACGGTACCCTCAATTACATATTTTCAAAGTATTCACTTGACGTTTGCTACAATTAGAAAGTTTTGATGGGAAAAGGTTTCGCGGAATAGTATTTGGTGCCCCAACCTTGAGATTAGTGGGATTATACATGTGAACTGATGTTGTCGAGGAGCCTAAGGGTAAAGTGAACTGCACAGCCTAATCCATTTTACCCCTTGTAAACGACTACATTAAAAATGCACTAATTCGATCTGTCTTGCAGTTTTTCTGTGTCAGATCTGAACGTTCGCGTGCAGCTTTTAACGGAATTCGAGCACAGAACCTCCCAGAATGTAGGCCCGAGCTACAAACAACTGCGTCACGTAACGTCCAACTAATTATTAATGAAATCAAATTTAACTAAAAAAATAAAAATATTCATGTCCAGGGCCCATAGATGTTGCACAAACCACGTCTCGATATGTTACTGTAGAGTGAAATTCCTGTGTAGTATATTTCTAGCTGGTCGTACATGCTTATCGGATCGTCTGTCTTGAAAGTTTACAAACTTAGTTTTATTCTTAATAATCAAGTTATCTTATAAAGTAATAAAACTTAAATATATGTTTTTAAATAATTACGTAAGCATCACTCTGACACGAACAACGCCTCAATATCTTTACTGGTTAGATAGATATCATGGGTTGATAAATTTCGAGCTTATTCGCCCTTTTGGGTGTCGAATTTCGAAGTCATTCAATTTCACATCTTACACATTCGTATAAGTACCCAATTGAAGTGCAAATCACGACGGTAGCCCGTTCAGTCGAATAAAAATCGATCATTCTTTGAAAAACACATATGACCTCTGCACAATACTGAGGGTTTGAATTTCAAAAAGTCTTAAAACCGTTTTGCGATCATTTCTGTAATCATCATCCTGAAGCAAAAATTAACTGTAAATATCAACGGGTTCGATAGATATCGAGGATTTATCTAAAACACATGCAAGGTCTTTTCACCTCCTAAGAGACTGAATTTCGAAATACCCTTCGATCACGTTTTGGAATACTTAACTGGCGTCTCTTGGACGTAAAAACACGGCAATAGCCCGTTCGGTACAAGATATATCAACGATTAATTAAAAACACATTTCATCACTTTTCGCCACTTTTCAACTCCTTAGGTGGGGAATTTCCAAAATTTCTGAAATCACTTTTCAGGTATTTGAGTAAGCATCAATCTTAAACAAAGTCACGTTGCTATATAAAAATCAATAGGATCGCTATATATCGATTGTGAATCGAAAACACATTTTATCCTTATTTTAACATCTTTGGGACAAAATTTGGAAAATATATTTCAATGGTATTTAGGATATTTATAAAAGCATCGATATAAAGCAAAGAACACTTCGATATATCGATTGGTTCGATAGATATAGAGGAATAATCGAAAACACATTTCACGTTTTTTAACCCCCTTAGTTAAAGAATTTAGAAACGTGTTGGAGTTCTGTCATAGACATTTGTATACGTAACCAATTGAAGTAAAAATCACGACGATAATCGATTGTATTTCAGTGATATAGACGATTCATAAAAACACATTTAGCCCCTTTTAACTGCTTGGGGGCCAAATTTCAAAGAATCTAAAAACTGCTTTTCGGGTATTTACGTAAGAAACATTTTGAAGTGAAAACCGTCTCTCTATTACGAAGGATTCGATAGATATTGATAGTTAATCGGAAACACATTTAAGGTCTTTTCACCCCCTGAAATGTTCGTTTCTTCGGAAATACATTTCACCCCTTTTCACCCCCTTAGAGGCCGAATTTCGAAAAAGTTCTTCTTAGTGCTCGCCTACGACCTGAGAGTAATCCCCACAATAATGTTCACGATTCTAGGTCCGGTGGTTTGGGCTGCAGTTTTATATGTTAGTCGGTCAATCAGTCAGTCATCAGTGTTCTCTTTAATAAAAATTACTAGCTGTCCCTTTGCGGCTTCGCCCGCGTGAACTATAGAAAAGAGTAACTAACTTTTAATTACGTATTAATTGATGGTGTTACTGTATTCTCTGTATATCTTTAAAACAATAAATACGAACAGCATTATCCAGTCCACATCGCTGAGCGTAATTTAATTGCAGAACATCTTTGTTTTAATTCATCTTTATTTCTCTATAAAATAGCTGCCCGGCTGCGGCATTGCCAGCGTGAAAGCAACTCTGGATAAAATATGTGATGAAGGCATTTAACAGCTAGCGTACTCAATAACAGCGAACTATAATTAACTGTTTTAGCTCAGTGTGCAGAGCGCGCGCAATATGCTCGTATGATGTCAAAGTAATTCCAATCGCAAAGTCTTGCACGGGATACGAACCCGTAACCCCAACCCTCCCACACCACAAACTTTATACAATACCTGAGTGAATGCTTAAAGGCAGGCCGTGATAATTCTTTCGTATGTACAGACTATGAGTAGGTTGGCAAAAAGAAACAACTGTTGAATTATTTCTCCATGATCATTCTTTTTTTTTCGGGAGACTGTAACATTTCACTGCTTTACACATCCTTAATTTCCGAATTTCATAAAATCCTGAGTTCGATTTGTAGATATTTACATAATCTTCTTTCTTATAAAAAATCATCTCGATATCTCAACAGGTATAAGCGGTACTGATGATTATTTGAAAACACAATTTAGTTTAGTAACAGCTTTCAAGGACGAATTTTAAAAATACTGAAATTTATTTTTTGATATTTACGTAAGATTTATTGTAAAGCAAAAATCATTTTAATATTTCAACTGGTTTAGAAGTGGGATTAATTAAAAACACGTTTAATATTTTTAAGAGCTTCCAAGGACGAATTTCGAAAAATTCTAAAAACCATTTTTAGATATTTACTCAAGCATCATTTTAAAGAAAAAATTATCTCACTATCTGAAATGGTTTAGGAGAAATCACGGATTAATGAAAAACACATTTTGTGGCTTTTCATACCATTAATTTTCAAATTTCGCAAAATCAATAAATTTACAAATATGCATTTGTTTGGGCAATATTTTTATGTTAAATAGATTATGATAGCTTTCCCGGTTAATGAGATATCAGGGATTCTTTGAAAACACATTTCACCATTTTTCATCCCATTAATTATCGAATTTCGAAAAATCCTTTCTTAGTGGGTGCCTACGGGGCAAGGGGAAGCTTCCCTCAAAATTTCATGGTTCTAGGTCCAGCGGTTTGGGCTGTGCGTTGATGAGTGAGTGAGTGAGTGAGTGTGTCAATCAGAGCACTTCATTTTATATATTAAGATTTGCACACGCGTCGTCTTTCTAGGTATGACTACATTCATTTCCTGATTTGTCAGCAGGTTACACGTTTGTTGACAACAGCTACAAAAGAATTTTTTTATTTGTTTATATTTTTACCTTCGGGTTTTTCGGCAACGCCGCAGAATTCGCTCGCAATGCCGTATGTCTAAAAAACGAGTTAGTTTGTAATACCAACAGTATGCGTGAATACTTTTGAGGTCATAAAGTACTGCAGTATTGTGTACATACGTCATTGCAATATTATGTCGTCCTGGATATCTTAGTATGAGACTTAGGAAAAAACAAACGACAAAAAATTATGAGAAAACAAGCCTAGTTAGTCAACACACACACAAATCAAACAACAGAACATGAAAGATCCTATAAGGAATTAGTCAACAACAAATAAAGAAACATAAAATAATCATTACTGATGATGGGAGCTAATGTCAGCTCCCGAACCATTGTGAAATTTTGGTTTTAATACAGATATATACTATGTTCTTTTGTGTTGTAACATAGAGCTTGTCATATGACCTAAAGAAATAAACAAATAAAAAAAATATGTTACAGATGTACATAAATTTAGATTTGTTTGTTGGTTAAGATGGCTGAAGTCTTTTAAACAGTATATATTTATATTCCTATGCCTGCAGTTAACCTGTGCCAGACCGCTTTAATGTGTGTTTTGTCTATGCAAGGAACAGTATCGCGTATTATTTTGTTTTGATGATTTCTACAACTCTTTGTCGAAATATTTATTATATTATTTTATAACACGGTCGTAGAAGCACTGGTCTGGACCACGGCCGTAGAAGAACAGGTCTGGACACTCGCCTGGAAACTTGACCCCCTTGTTGTTTGGCTGTAGTTCACCAAGTTACCGATAATATTGTGTTTTATTGGCGCTGATGTTATGGCGGTCGGACTAAACTCCGCCCACTTCCTTTCCGCTAAGATAAACAATTTATTAAAACGTATTTTTTATCAATTTATGAAATACTTCCTTCGCTCACAGAATTAAGAAAATGCTCCAGCAATCTTTATTTACTTTATAAATTTAACAATGGAAAAAAGTGGGCGGAGTTTGAGTTCGACCGCCTGGAAAACAGCGCCAAAAATTACAACATTCTCGGTGACTTGACGAATTACAGTCAAACAACAAGGGGGTTAAGTAAAATACATTGTTAGATAGGCGAGTGTCCAGACCTGTTCTTCTACGACCGTGGTCTGGACACTCGCCTATCTAACAATGCTATTGAGTTGACCCCTCTATGACTGACAGCGCCACTAGCAATGAAGTGTTTTAACATTGCAGTATAGCGTCGTATTAGCAGTTCTCCTAGCAGCTCCGACACGAGTTTGCTCCTTGTAGTCCCATTTACACAATGTTAAAACAACCCCAGAGTGCCAGTGGCGCCAATCAGTCAAAACGGGATCAATTTTCAACTCAAGTGTCCAGACCTGTTCATCTATGGCCGTGATTTTATAACCATAAGCCTTTGCCTGAACTGAGCGTTATATCGACCAAGCTCGGGGCATATTCAGTCATAAACAAATCGATATAATATCAACTGCCTCTAGCAAACAAGAGAAGTAGTTTGATATAGAACATTAGAACGAAAAAAAAAGAAAAGAAAAAATGGTTCTACGGAACGATACGGCTGTGATGGAGACGTACCAGTTCTAACTACAAGTTTGCCAACACGACTGGAGGCTGGAAGACTTTAAAGCCTAGGGTGCTGGATCTTCGCTTCGTTGAGATGTCGCGGCAAGACCAAGATATTTCGAAGAATGGATATTTTCGTCGTAAGAAGAGAATTGAAGTATTTGTACTCGTCTAAGTCTGCCGTGTAGAATCCTCTCCCTGTACTCTGGAAGGACCATCACGACGCCGAGGTGGCTGAAGAAGCGGTACGCTGAGATTCCGAGCTGCAAGAATCTACCGAAGCTTCGCCCGAGGTCCATGGACGCCGCGGTCTACAGCTGGACTCAACCCCTGGACGAGGGTTGCTGAGACGTAACTGTACTACTGACGTGGTTGAGTTCTGACCTGGGTCGCACTCGAGCTGATGGGGATGCTTAACCAAGGGCCTTAGAACAAGACTACGCTGGTGAGACTGATCCTGTCTTACGCCGTCGTAGAAAATTTAATTCATTGTCGAGAAACGCCAGAAATCGGAAATGTCAATTTATTTGCAAGTTCCAAATTCTTAGACTTCGTTCTCAAGATAAACAGAGGAATTTTTCAGAATCGACACTACAACTGAACACTTAAACTGTGCTGATTTTTTTTAACAACCTAAGATCGACCACTGTAGATAGAGCTGAGCCGGAGATAACAGAAATCGAACTGAAACTAGTTGTCTGAGTCCAGAGAATTTACTAACTATAAAGATTTGGAATTTTTTTTAAGCCCCGTGTCTGGTGGATTTTATCGCGAAGGTCAGGTATTGGTGTTAATAACCCTGGTCGCGTTATAGTCGACAGTATTTATTCAATAATTTGATGCTTATTTTAGTATTTAGAATTCCTGGCTAGTCTGTAGAAGTCATTCAACACCATTTTAATTTAAGTAAAAATCTTACTGAAATTTCAAACTGAATTTGCTTCATAATATTTTTCTGTAATTTTATTGTATTCGAAATACATCATTCTCGTTTGACTTCTACAGGCGTTTGATGTTTCCATCTGAATCAGTATTCTATTAATATAAACGACTCACATCTCTTACGTTTTTAATATTCGGTCTAATAAACCAACTTGTGTATGTGTAATTTTTAATTGTCTGGTACACTAGAGAAAGTAACAAAGTTTATTTTTGCAAGTCATTTCTACACATAAGTTTGAGAACACCTCACGTAATTAAATTACGTACGGTAATTAAATATTATATGTCACAGTGTCTTAATCGTTGTGTCGTCGTGTTATCTTATAGTTTATACTTTCTTTATTGTCATTGAACAACATTACATTTGCAATAGACATTGTTGTAAAATAGATTTTAAAAAAATAAAATCAAAATCTAAAACAATAAATCTTCAACAGAATCGTTTGAAAATTCTTCCACAGTATAAAATGTTTTATTTATAAGCCAACTTTTCTTATATTAACTTAAAAGGCCTCACTGAGATTTCAGAATAAATATACTGGGTAGCGTCATTATATTTGAAACATAAAAAATGTTCCTACATGATTCACGATTCTATATTCCTTTTATTGTTCTGATTGCCTTTTTCTGGTATTTCAAAACTTGCTTTGCCCGTCGGAGTTACCCAATATTGTCATTACATATAACAAATGAGCATGTAACAAAGCTAAATAAGCATTAATTATTGTTTTGACGATTTGTACACATCTTCAATTTCCTTGACTGTCGCATACATAAATTGTCAGTCTGCGTTTCCCATGTTAGTCTACAATCTATATATAGTCCTAGTAATTTAAATTTTTTAAAAATCTTTTTGCTCATACTAAATGTAATAATATAAGTTTTATCTTTATTTACAACAAGTTGATTAAGATCAAACCACTATTCAGCATTGTTCATACTTTCCTTATTTAGTACTTTTATTATTAAATGGATCTTTATATACATTTAAAATTGTGGTGTCATCTGCATAGAGAAAACATTTATTTGTCAAATAACCAGGAAAATAAATTATAAATATAACAATTAGAAAAGCAACAAGTGCCGCGCCTTGGTACTCCGCTTATCATCTGAAGAGGATTGGAATTCTGTCTTTTAAACTTAACAATTGGTATCCGGTTGAAACCCCCCGTTTCGTATGAATTCGGGTGGTAACGACTCTGCCTCTCTTTGAGCTAATTAGGGAGACAGCAGAGTTAAACATAATTCAAAAAAGGGAGGTATCACAATGTTCAGACATGTTTTGTGGTATGGAACCATATATTTGCTTTAAACACAATATAAAAGACGCTGGGGAGGACGGAAAAAGTCTGCAGCTCGCGCACTATAAAGTACTTCGTATTCAGATAGCCGTGCCGGACAGTCTAAAGCACGTATTTAAGGTTGACGCCTCATACCTTGTCTAACGTAGTTTGCAGTCCAATGCACCAGCAGCCTGGGTGAATCAATGAGGGACGAGCATTGCCGCTAGTCCTTAACAGTCCTCGGGAGATCCTTCGACGGTGTACCCCTTATTCCATGACTCGTCGCGCCGTCTTGTAGCTAGCTGCCCTTATCACGTCCCAGACGACAGTCTTAAAGCAGAGCAAACCATTCAGCAAAACTCAGCTGAAAATTCACTATTCCACACCAGCTCCACATTATGCCGCTGGTGTGGTGTTATATTCAGTTCCACATCGAGGCTTCCTTCTCAACAACACCGGTCAACTCCTTGTTACCCGTCGAACATCCGTCTGCCCGGCGCGGCACGCTTCCACACTCCTCGTCTATCGCGCACCAGCTGCGCGCGCAGTCTACCCTCATCATAATCAAAACGCCTCCCAGCGGAAAAGATACAAAGCATATATTACATTACAAAACATACTACCAGACAATATATAATATTTGTCTCGCTGTTGGATAAATATGACTTAAAGAATTTAAGCTCATTGTCCCTTATGCTATAATATTGAAGTTTTTGTATAAGTATTGGGTATGAAACTATGTCGAAAGCTATACTTTACTCCACAGACATGATTCTTTGATTAAAGTTCTTTCATTATTTCTGAATATACACTTCGCAAGGTTTTGATTGTTGAAAATTCTTTCCTGAAACCAAACTGATCTGATGACAATAAATTATTAGTTTCAAAATATATTTCTAATTGTTGCTTATTTAAATATTCAATTACTCTAGATATTAATGTTATGGGTGTTTATTATTTACATACGTTTTATCACCCTTTTTAGATATTTTTGTAACGGATATTTTTATACAACTTGGAAAAACACCTTCATTAAACATCCACATAACTAAATACACAATAGGTAAAGGAACATTAATTTTTTTGAGTGCATAATTTTAAAACCATATACATCTTCTAAATTTTAATTACCTAAATTACATACAATAATTTTTACTTCAATTTCATTTTCATCAGACCATTTGAATTTTGATGTTAAATTATTGCTTCTTTTAGTTTCAACAAACGTTCAACTTCAACAATATTTACCACCTCGTTAGGGGATCAAACTATTTTACTGATATTTACATAATTATTATCAAATTCATTAGCAAATATAAGAATATTAGGGTCTATTTTATAATTGGCTTGTTTTATTGTGGCTGAGTTTATTACCAGCAAAGCTGCCTTACATATATTTCTATATTTTTCTATAAAACTCTCATTGTCATTTAGCTAACCGAATTAGTTTTTATATAATTTATTTACAGCATCATAGTTTTCTTTGTACTTACAATCCAATTTAGATTTGTCATAGCAAAACATAAGTAACGATTTATACATATTTCAAACAAGAAGTATACCAACATTTTTGGATGATATTTTCTTTTGCAGAGTATTTTTTTTTTTTAAGTTTTGTAACAGTAGGACAACATTCATTAAATAAACTTACAATAGTATCATTAAAAATTTCAAAAGTACTTTCAACTGTTTCAGAATATAATAGTAAATCAACACAAGAAATTTCACTAAGTTTAATTTTTATCATAAACAAACTATATCCACTCGATTGTTTAAATATTGTTTAATTCAGTTATATATTTATTTTGTAGGATTTCCCCATTAGCATTTCTTGGTAAATTAACGATTATTCCTGAGTGATCACTGAATTGTGGTTGAATGACTAAAGATACTACTTGTGAAAAATGTACATTAGAAATTACATTATCAATGCAAGCTTCCAATCTTGTTGGTGCTTTATTCTGATAATAACAATTGTTTGACCTAAGCATTTTCAAAAACTCTAAAAAGTTGTTACCTTTAACAGTTATAACAAATTTTAAATCACAAAATATAAATATACTTTTTGATTTAACATTGTATAAAATATTTTTTTAAATTCATTCATCCTTTCTATATAGTTTTCAACATTACTATCCGGTGCTCGATATACAGATACTATTATTTAATCAATTCTGGCAACTTTGCCGCGAAAATTTCAAATTGTTTGTCTAAATAAAAATGATCAGTTTTTATAACTATGTATTTATATCCTATATCAGTTTTAACATAGAAAGCCGTACCTCCTACCAAATATTCAGTTCTGCAGAAGGCAGCTACTAATTGATAATTCTGCGGAACATATAATTCTAATTCATTATTATGTAGCCAATAATCATTCACTAAACTATATGGTAACTTTCAACATTTAAAAACATTTCAATTTCATTAATCTTATTTTTAATATACTGAACATAAAGAAAGAACATGTTAGGTTCAAGATTTATGTATGTGTTATTTTTTAATTTATTTGTAATTATCCTGGCTGAGAGTTATTTTCTTGTTGATATTTAAAATGTTCTTTCTAGGAATTTTGAATTTACTAGTGAGTAGTCCCTCATGCCAAAAGTCTGCTGAATAAACGATATTCCAGCTTGTATCTGGTACACCTACCTTGAACGAGCTGTAGCCCTCATATTAGGTTTTTAATTTTTCTACGCTGTAGTGTTGTTCTTTGTATTATTTTTAATGCTTTAACAAAGAACTTCCATTTTCTTCAGGGTCTAGACGTGATATTAATAAAAATGATAGTTTTTCAAGAGTCCTTAGTGTCACTTTACAACGATCACTTTCTTGTTTCTAGTGAAAATAAGGATTTAACCTAGATTTCTTGCTTGATGTTATGTTCTTGTTTGGTTCCTCTTCACTCCTAGGAGATATCTTAGTTTGCTGCACTAGCTTGTTAACCTTGTACTCGCCTCTACTCCTTCTTGTTGGACTATTTCACTAAACCTCTTTCTACACGTTTGTTTTGTACATTCACCAGAATTTTCACTAGTATTTTTATACCTAGAACCTGGTTTTTTGTTACACGCATTTTACTATACTATTTACAGCCTCAATATATCCAGTTACCTTCTTACTTTGGAAAGTAGTAAAGAGTGAGACGAGCCTATTGTTGTCCGGAGGTACTTTGCATAGTTTGCTATTTATACAACTATTACCTGCAATATGTTATTCAGTCTTGTCACGTGTCCAACATTGTATTCGTCTCAGTATTGTCTGTGCTGTTTTAATTGTACTATCCTGAGTTTTACATGTTATTTGGTTTGCCTTTCGACTTTTATTTTTGGATGTTTATTTTATTTTTCTTTATTTCTTGTTAATTATTTATGGTATCTTTCATGTTCTGTTCTTTTGGTTTATAGATGTGTTGACTACAGCCGAACTAGGCTTGTTTTCTTGTTTCTCCATTTTACGTTTCTTTTTTCTAAGTCTCGTACTAAAATTTCTAGGACGACGTAATATTGCAATGGCATATAGTCACAATAGTACAGTATATTATTCTGTCACATAGCAAGAAAAATTGAAGACATCATTTTTAAGGATTTAGAAGAACCTATAAATTTTTGTGGAAGTGAGTTGCGAGAGTGAATTGATGAATATTTGCTAAAATAGCCGTTTTATATATATATATATATATATATATATATGTGTGTGTGTGTGTGTGTGTGTGTGTGTGTGTGTGTACAAATACAGAAATGTGTAACTTGGATTTGTACAATATTACATATATTATGAATTATATATATATATAATATATATACAAACAGTCGCATATTACGTAGGCGTGTGTTTTTCTATGTATGTATATATATATATATATATATATATATATATATATATATATATATATATATACATACACACGTATACTGAATCACGTTAAGTAGAGACCTCGCATCATTTTCTGCTATGTTTATCAACGCCTAAATAAATGTTTATGCCAGAAAGTGTTAGAAACTAAATCACTGTGTTATTTTCACGACAGAAATGTCATGGTTAAAGAAAAAATTTATTACAAGTCAAACTATTACGAAAATTCGACTAAGTCAACAGAATAACTTCTTCAATGTCAATTTTTTGTTTGGTTTCTCTCCAGAAGTTTGCACGTTTCCTTGATAGCAAGAACAAGGACTTTGAAGGAAACTTCATATATATGTATATATGTGTGTGTGTATACAGATATCTGGCTTATTTCAAACCCCTATATAAACATATGTATAGCAATATGAAGTTTATTTCAAACATCCGTAAAACTCTCGCGCAGAGATTTTCGGATAGTGTAATTATTTTCAAATCAAAACGCGAGTATTTTTGAAATTCGGTTATTAACGGATATTTTCTTATTTAGAATAATAAGATTACAGTTTTCCATTTTTGTAGGGTTTGTGGTTTCATGTCATTATTTTTCTAAAAACCGTTTCTAATGTTTTGCTCGGAAGTAAAGCATACTACAGCATAGCGCTATATAAATAAATGTCCGCTGATAAATTGTCTACTCGGCAAAAAACTCTTCGAATTTTTGTGAATAGTTGATATTTTATTGACGATTGAGTATTCCAGTTGTCCGCTCGACATCGTATCTTTCCATACCCCTTAAAGTTGTACATATCTATACAGCTGAAGGCCAGTTGTAGGTTAAAACGCTTGGATTGGCCAGCCTGCTGAGCATTATTTATTTGCTGGCCTGTGGGCTTTCCAGGGGCAAATATAAAAAAATAAGCAATTCAAACGAAATTATCTCTGGCGACAAGGCAAACCGCCAAAAGCTAATTGTGCACACATACACGAGATAATTAACGACAATTTTGCATTCTGGAAATTTTTTTTTTCTGTCAGAAAATTACGAAGGTTGTTTTAAGGCCGGGTGATTCTTTTTTCGCTGTTTTATCGGGTATTACTTTTTCAAAATCCTAAATCGGAGAGAATATCATAATACCCTCGCATATATGTTTTTGAAACTGTTGAAGCTATGAAGCATAATTTTTAAGGTCAAAATTGCATATAAGTGTTATTATAATTTCTTGTATTATGTTTCTTTTAAACTACATAGTAAATAGCAATCTTGAACGGATCTATGTGAAGATTTTATGATATTGGGATTTTTAAAATAATTCTTGCAAAATAATAACGTAAACAGGAGCCTGTGGCCATAACCGAAGGCTAACAATTTTGTCGACCCTGACAGTATGAGGATATTTCCTCCCATGAGAATATTGAATCAGCCCTGGCAGGGGAAAGTTGTAGGGACGAAGCCGTGCACCTTGCGGCAGATTACTATCGGCTGTCAAATTCACCAGATAAACGTCGTGCGATGCCTCCTCGCCGCAAGCCAGATTACGTTGTTATCCTCTGAGGGCGCGAAGACCCTGCGGGATGCTCCTGGGAGGAGGGTGTGGGGGGATGTAAGAGTTCAGAGCAGCGAATAACCTTTCCCCTCCCTCCAAGCCGCGAGCATGTCATATTTCAGCTCCAGAGAACTGACAGCGCGTGCGGCTATCGATTTTTAATGCGACGGGAGCACGAGAACGTAAACATGCCTTGTTTACATGTTTTCCGACAAGGCAGATTATATATTTTTTAAGGCAGAGAAAATTTTGTCTCTGTCCTTAAGGGGGAAATTTCCTTGAAATTGTTATAATGGTTAAATTTCTTCATAACATAAACGTAAACGCTGAAAACATAAATTGATTTCTACGCTTTTTTCGAAGCCAACATGGATAAAAATCTCAATGACAACCCTAGATAATGGTATTTGCCAACTTTATGAGTAAATATTTATCCAGAATTACTAATTCGTTACGCGTGATCTCTTGCGCCGCAGTTAAATGCACGAGGCGTCAGAGATTGTGCCTCAAAAGTTCGTAACACTGGAAATAATTTTGTTTAAAACGTTGGCTAAAATTATCGTCTAGGATTGCTTTTGTTTAATTTTCGTAAATTGGCTTCAAGAATCCTACAGTTATAGATTAATGCTTTTTAGCGTTGAATTATGTACCACGTCCTCTTAAGAAGAATTATTACGTCGAAAACAGAGAATGTGTTAACAGTTATTTTAAGATAATATTTGTTGACATACATTTACTGTCATTAGATCTGTGAAATATTAATTGGAAATAAACTATTTATTAATTTTTAATCTTTCATAATTAAATACAGATAGCGGCTCATTTTAACGGCTCTCTGCAACGAACAATTCGAAATTTTATAACTGTACCTAACATTGTCCAATTCTTACACATTATAAATATAGCAATTTTCCACAAATAATATTTTTCGATTGTCCAATTCTTACGTATTATAATAATAGTAATTTCCCACAAATAATATTTTTTTGATTCTATAGTTTCACACAAGTGCGGGTTAAAGTAGCGATTTAACTATTTTCCGCTACTTACGCAAAATAAAAACCTTTTCAAACGACACGAATAAAAAAAACTAATAGAGTGACAGCAAACGTTTTAAGCTACAGAATGACACCTTTGTAAATTCACGTAAAAGTTGTTTGTATACCAAATTTTTTGAATGTACCTAAATGTCTGCATACCTTTGAATACCTGTATCTTAAAAATAAAATATCCACGAGTGTCACACATCGTATCTCTTATATTCACGTCAGCAATCCCCTGTCAAAGTCTGATCACATGTTGCTGAGTCACTTTGAATACAAAAATTATAATATATATGGTCAACACATAAGCCAATAGAATAATATTATGGTATCATTATTAAAAATAACATATTTTATTTTCAGAGTTATGTATTGGCACATAATTTTAATAGCGCCAGTAAATGCATATTGGTATTTTTACGGAGTGTTACAATTTAAATACCTCAACTTTCCAGCTAAACCTAAGCTAGGTTGTTCAACGACACGGATAAGATTTTTGAGTAGGTGGCTGACCTGATCGACAAGGGTGGCAATTTGCACACATCCAAGCAATACTACCAACTGTAGCAAAGTTTAGTTAAGGGCGCGGGCGGAATTGCATGGGTGAACTAGGAGGGGGGGTAAGCGGGGTGCGAGTTGTGTTACGTCATGGCCCCCTGGTGACTGGAAAAGGGTAGGGGGGTACGAGGGGAAGGGGCGGTAGAACGCTATAAACACATCTCTCGCCAGGGGAGCTGTGCCAGGCAACTGTCTCAGATATTCATGCTTTCAATTAGCTTCGTTTGCCCCTGATACCCCTACCCTCCTGCCTCACCCATCTACGGTATTACCTAAACCCCACTACACCCTTAACCCACCCAACCCATTGCCCCGTAAACCATAGTCAGGCTTCTGAACTCTGAACCCCTAATCAGCAGTCTCGCCAAGCACAGGAAAATTTTTCTTACTACTACTACAACCTAGTTCACAAACAAACAGGCAAAAATACTGCTTACCAGAACTGCCACTTTTTTTTCGATAAACATTCTGCAAATAATGACAGTTTATCTCTAGTCAACATCAGTGATTGGGCGCTTTTAACGGCGAAAATCGCGAGAATTTTTTTTTTTTTGCCCTATCTTATTTTTGAAACCATTGTCTAGATGGATCGGGATGAAGTGAGCAATTTTCAAACCCTAGTTACTTTTTATTTTTTAGATAATTTGTGGTTACCTTCCATGCCACTTCTTAACGTAACCAAACACCCTAAGTAATAATCAAACGGTATAATGTTACAATAATAAAACATTAAAGTTTGAGACCGCGATAAAATATCTGTGCCGAATATGGCCCGCTTTAAGGTTCAAAAATCATGTATGCCGAAGTCATTATAGGTCATTCGGGATAAAGTGAGCACTAAAAATGTTACCTTTGAAATATATCACTAGCCGTTACTGCATAAAATTCAACATTACCTATAGTTACCTTACTGATTGTATGGTTGGCAGTGAAATTACGCAGTATAGTCCTGTATACTTTTCCATTTAAATTCAACAATACAGAAACAAAATCAACCAAAATCAACAAAATTGTATTTTATGTAATTAATAAACTTATTTTTATTAAACTGTATCGATTCCTACTGACTTCACAATGTATCTTGCACGCGCAAATATCAAGTGACGTGTCCAGAGAGGTTCGACACTTTCCGTCGTTAGTCGTTACGCGCGGAAAGACACGAATTATCTGAAAATAGAACTTTAGCAGGGTTTCTTTATTGCTCACTTTATCCCGAACCAGCTATAATTATGTTACTAATGTAATACATGGATGATGTAAGACAGATATTTATGGATGGTGTATGTGTTCATACTGAAGACTAGTGTGTGTCTCGGTATTATCACGCAATGGCGACTAGTAGGCCGTATTGAGATCTGTGCCATATTCTGTACAGGTACCATATTTTTTTCTCATTGTAGACAACCTGGTATTTAAAAATGCTCACTTAATCTCGAACCGCCTACACCTTGTATTAATGGATGATGTCTTTGCGGCACGGTCTAGCTCTTTACAGACGAATCACAAACGGACGGAGTTATGCAACAACAGACCAGATAACAATGTCAATAAAAGTGAGATTTTGGCACCTTCCGTTATCTGTGGACTATGATTTAAATCCAAAAAAAATAAAAAAAATCAAGGACACCTAACCGGCATTTTGTTGTTATCTATGGGCACACGTTGTTGTTGCATATAATATTAATTAAAATTTAATCGGCAATATTTTGGTAACGTGTATTTTTTGTTTGGTCTGTTGTTGCATAACTCCGTGCAAACGTCTTAGAGCGGCTCATCTGAGTTATGATTGGCCCTCTCAAGTTGGATCCACCTATTACGAAAGAACAACGTCGGCCATGAGCATGATACATTTAATTCGAACAAACAGTCAACTTTCCCTGCCATAAACCAGCATCCTTAGTGATGTTAATTGGGCCAATAAAGTAGGAACAATCTTTGCACATAGACGGGTGATTTAGTGTCAGAGAAGTGTTGTAGGTGCGTGTTGCAAATTAAGGCTCTAAAAGTCTGTCATGTGCTGAAATAGTATCGCTAAACACGGACCATCGATATCCAGGGTCATTTTAAGGGAATGTGAGAATCAGGACAGCTAATTTGAGAGGCTCTCAATAAAGCCGCATTTAAGAGTCAGTCTTCCCCTTACATATTGATTTATTGGATTTCCTTGCCTATTTTTGATTCACAGCCGAAAATTACAAAAGTACCACAGTGGAAACACAGCTAGTTATCTTACTCTTCAGTTGACCTATAAGAAGTGAACTAGGAATTCATAACTACACATTTTTCATATTTTCATAAATTAACAAAAATTATCATCATTGCTAACTTAGTTTAAATAAATACATAGTTATGAGTTCCTAGTTCACCTCTTATACGTCTACTGAAGGGTAAGATAACTAGCTGTGTTTCCATTGTAGTACTTTTTGTTTAATTTTCTGCCGTGAAACAAAAATAGGATACGAAAACAAAAAACTGACACGTGTGATGGAGACTGGTTCTTGAAAATGTTAGTTTAAAGCTGCAGCATATTTGTTTTGACTGAAGGAGCTAACATAAAATATGCCAATTACAAGTACGGCGTATAATAAAATCAAGCCAGTGCATACAGAAATATTTTTAACAAACTCTATGCAGGCTATACAAAATAATGCCCCGAAAATTTTCTGAAGGAAATTTATTTATCTTTTGGACATTTTGGTGCCCTCGAAAAGCTCAAGGCCTTGATAGTGGTAGGCCTACACAAGGGGAAAGAATTGGCCATGGCCTGTTCTAAGGAACCATCCCAGCATTCACCTGGAGTGATTTCGGAAAACCCTTGATATATAGCCAGAGCCGGGGATCGAACCCGGGTGATGCGAGTGTTTTACCTCAGCTCCACCTCGCTCGGTAAATGTAACGATATTAAGAGTCAACGCTGCATCGTTTACCTGTGGATATTATCAACTATCGCACGACGTTATATCATTAGAAAGACTGCGTTTTCCAACCAAATACTTAGTTCGTCTCACTAAACTTAATGATCACCTCATCTGTAAAATCTAGTTATTAGTTTACCAGGTGCGATAAAACATTAACTTAATGGATAACATTTATTTAGTGGCATATTTTAAGAAAGACGGATGGGAAGGGCAGTAAGCTAATACCTGCCTGATTTAAAGAACAGGATGATGAAGATTTCATTAGGCAAAGCATTTTTAAAAATATTTTAATATTCTCTGTATTTGCAGTTTTAAAGCAATTTTTTTTATTAATATGATTGTTTAAACTCGGCTAGTAAAATGGTGTAATTCTGACCCATTTAGACTTATTAACTGTGACACATCGCTAACAGAAAATGCTTAGATTAATAAAGATGTGAAGAAATAACAAGAAAAAATATTAAAGAGGAAAATTTATTTTTTTTGTATCCCGTGGAAAAATAAATTAACAACTTTTGCTAGAGGCCGGGATAAGCTAACCAGAAATAATGTATCGCTAGGAATTACTTGTTCCTGCACTACACAAGTTATCACTGCATTTCAAATTACGGAAATTAAGTCAATATGAAAAATTAAAAATAATTTATGTGTCATAAATTAAGTCAAGAGAGTCGCTGAAAATGTCTCGTTATAGGAGCATTAAATCTTACGATTCCGTTTGAATTTTATTTCATAATGGGTACTCCGTGTCATACGATTTTCATAAAAAGTCAAGGAATATTTTTTTAAATAATTTTTATCATAAATTATAATTTGTTTTAAGTGTAGCATATGCTTTGCTTATTCAGATATAACGTGTACAATACAAGTTAGCATGTGTTCTGATAAATCTTGCTTAAAGCTTATCCCAGGAAGAAATGAAACTTTCCAAATGCTGGTATTTGCTCCTAAGGAAGCCCTTAGCACAAAAAAGGACTGGGAAAGTGTTTGCATGATGCTTCGTGTACAGGGTCGTATAAAGAGAAGAAGTAACTTGGACACTACGAAAGAATGAAGAAGGAGTATTCGAAGCATATGTTGTGCTGTCATGGCGATGGGTGGAACGTGCATAAAAAAACATGGGTAAACCTGGGGAAAGAGTTAGCAATAAATTGTTAAAGGAAGTCAGCGAAAGAAAAAACAAATCGGATTGAAAAAAGGCTGAGGATGGAATGCCTGTAGTCGTAAGCCTTGCGGAATGTTCGGAGAAAGTAACGAGAAAGAGAGAGAAAGAGAGAAAAGGATTTCATATGGTGGGGAACATCAAGACAGATGGAAGATATGTGAAAATGAAGAGTAGCAGGTCGCAATAAAGTGAGGTTAGAGTCCTGACAACCTCGTACATTCTCGTACGTATACCGCGAACTTCGGATTACGAATTCCTATCATGCTCTATTTTATATACGTTTTAAGTTAAGTATGAAAATCGTAAAATCAAAGTTGGGAATTAAGGTGTCACAATTAGAGACACTGGTTAACCGTACCATACTAATATTGGCTCTGAAAGTAATAATCAAATTTTTATTACATCTAGAAAGATGGATATTTAACGTAGCGAAATCTAAATATAATTTATTATTCTCCTATACCTGGGCAAAAATTGGTTTGAAATTGTACGGAATTTGATAATATAACAATTTTTTTTAGCTATACTAAGATTGCTCATATGACGAAAACAATACTTATATATAAATATCAAATAATTTAACACGCATAAATAAAATTATCTGCTGTAACATATAAAGTGCAGAGAGTATTATACGTAACTTCACCTCTCTCACTCATACACCAGACATGAGCTTATTGGGCTCGCAATACTATAACGAGAAATGTCAGTCCTTGCCCAGTCTACAAAATTATAATATTTCTAAGAAACAAAGTAGCACATGGAAGTTTACTTTCAGGAACTTTATATTGTTTAAATTTCA
>PNEQ01064834.1:0-16846 GCA_003012365.1 Medauroidea extradentata
GAAAGAACAACATGGCTATGGTCACACTGCGATCCATCACACACTCGACTACACACAACTGCAGTTTCCCAACTATTTTTCAGCCGTCCGGGTGAAATCGGAGTAAAACCGGACAACTTACTTGACGCTTGCACCCGGACTGTTTGCTACCGGCCGGAGACCGGCCGGGTGATAACCGGAACGTGTAAAAGGGCCCTAAAGGTAAAGTAAATGTATACTGTATAAATTACCTGCTGCACGGCAGCGGCTTTGCCCGCTGGAATAATTTAATGTCAACATCAGCTCTGTCTAAAATATTGGTTAGCGGTTGTAATCTATTTTTAAGTCACATATGCTTCAGTATGTTTTAAACAAGTCAGTACCTTCAAACCCACCGAGGCAAATTTAAGAACTATTGGGTATAGAAATTCATTCAGAGACGACACACATGTCATTTTCCACTTTTACAGTTAAATTTCGGAAAAAAAACTAACTATAGTTTGTTATTTAAGTATTTGTAAAAAAAAAATCATGCCGATAATATTACCAAATTCATTCGGTATCAACAATAACTCGGAAACTTGATTTACCCTCTCTCTGCCCCAAATATATGCGTATATAATAGCATAATAATTCCCGTCTTGAGAATATATTGGTTTGTGGACGTACGCCATTGCTCATGTTTTTGCTGATCAAACCTGTGTTGAATGACGAATAACGAACAAGATACTTACTCACGATACGACCCCCAAACCTCCCACATTGCAGGCTTATATAATTCCAAACGATTGCTTCAAGGTAGGTCGTGAGAATATGAATAGGATGGCAAAAAGTAATAACTTTTGAGTTGTTTTTCCATTGTCATGCTGATTTTTCGGGAGTTCTGTAACATTTTACTGTTTTTACCACCCTTAATTTTCTAATTTAATAAAATCCCGAATTTAATTTTTATATATTTAAATAAGATTCGTTATTATCCAAAATTCATCCCGATATCTTAATGGTTTTAAAAATACAGATGATTAATTAGTAACACGTTTTTTTTATTTCTTTGGCGACTTTTAAGGTCGAACTTCAAAAAATCCTGAAAATTCTTTTTAGATATTTACATAAGCATCATTCTGAAGTAAAAATCACCTCTATATCTTAACTGATTTAAGATGAATCAAGGATTAACGAAAAACATATTTTACGGCTTTCCACCTCCTTAACTTTCGAATTTTGCAAAATCGAAAATTCTGCTGATATGCATGTGTTTGGGCAATATTTTGAAGTTGAGAAAAATTATAGCTTTTCAAGTTAATGAGATATCAGGCATTCTTTGAAAAAATATTTCACCTCCTTAATTTCCGAACATCGAAAAATCCTTCGTAGGGGGTGCCGAGTTAAGGGGAAGCAACCCTCAAAATTTCAAGATTCTAGGTCTAGCGGGTTGGGCTGTGGGTTGACGAGTGAGAGAAAACACATGTATGAAGATTAAACTAAGAGAAAAAATCACATTTAGAACAAAGACAAAAACAAATATAAAACTGCGTGCATAGAGAAATAAATTTCATACATTGTCTTTAATTGATAGTACAATACAATTGAGTTAGTAACACTGTTCCAATGTTATTGAGGAAGAAAATCGTTTGTGATGCCATGCGAAAATCTTCTTCAGCTGAAAGTACAGCGGTCGAGAGAAGAAACGGATGGACGTGGGGCACTGGAAGCAGCTGAAAGTGGATAGTACAGTCGGTAAATGTGGTACAGGGTGTACTTGCACAAACAAGGCTTCTTTTCTACGTGCTTTATATAAGTGCAATTATTAGAGGCACGATTATTTCGCGTATTGAGTCTAGATCAGGTTGAACGTCGCCAACGTATACTTCACTGTCATTACTGTGATAGGATAACAATAGTTTTGATACATATATGACGACTGCAAACCAGTAAGGAATAAGGAAATAAATCTTTGTGAACTCACGTGGTACCCTCTTGTGCGCTAAGAAGCTAATGAATGCTCGACTGTGGCCGGTGCGTGTATAGGACTGAGAAGTCTAAGCTGCTACCAGATGAATACGCGAAATTATCGTGCCTCTAGGCCGTACTAACATCCTTCTGCAAACCCGCCATGTTGTTTGAAGGGAATGTCGCGCGATACTGTTGCCGGGCACGCCGTGTCGCCTCCACGATACGAAACCGATCGATATCGCTGCCGTATCGCTATCGCGCCAGTGTGTACACTCTCGTATCGTTTCTATATAGTTGCCACTCTTTCCAGGAAATCGTGTCGCATTCACATCGCGTCGCGCAATGTATCGCTTATCGTATCGTCTATCGTATTGCTTCGGTGTGCACCGCGCCTAACAACAACACACTTAGTTCGAAAACAAACGTTAAAATAAGAGAAAGTTACTCGCGTTTTGTCGCCGAGCGCTAGAAGTAATTTAATGGAAGATTTGCCTTGTTTCCATCTGGCGGTGTTACAGATTTGACAATTATTTATATAAAATGATGTTAATATGGTAAGCTGGTATTGTAGATATATGTTTCGTATCCATAAATGTATTGGCATGTGTATGGAATTGATTATATAATTCGTCTGGAAAATAAAATATTATGAGCTATTGTTTAATTTTAAACAATCGAATAAAATCTATTATTTCCTGCCCTATAAAATTTTACAATAGTTTGCAATGTGTGTTTACGTGTAAAAGATTGAAAAGCTAAATTTTATGGTTGAAAATGTGTTCCAATACACAATTGCATATACATTATCTGGATTTCAAATTTTTTTCTTCTATGCAGGCAATTCCGATAACAACTACAAATGTTAAGCTGTGAAATCTTGCTAAGCCAAAGACAAATCAAGACGAATCTCCCACTAAAAGACTACTAGCGCTGCGACAAAAAAAGGCGTCACATTTTATTCCTGTGTCAAGACCTTGCCTTATAATTACAAGTCTGGACACTAGCCTATCTACCAATGCTATTGAGTTGACCTCTTTATGAATGAAAGTGCACCACAGTTGTTATTTTAACAGTGCATTATAGCTTCGTACCACCAATGCTCCTAGCGGCTACGACACGAACTTGCTTCTCGTAGCTCCACATTTACGCAATGTTAAAAACAACACCAGAGGGCCAATCAGTCAAATGGGGGTCAATTTGCATCTTCCAAGTGTCCAGACCACATTCTTTGCCTATGGTCCAGACCTGTTCCTCTGTGGTCGTGGTCCAGACCAGTAATTCTAAGACCGTGGTTTGAATGCCGCTTGAATTAGACCAACACCGTGTTGGCAAGTCTCAAACTGTTTCATTTGACTCGGTTTAACTAAGCGAAATTAAAATTTAACAATGTATATAAAATTAACCCGATTTTAAAAATACTCGCATTTTGATTTTAAAATAATTTTACTGTCCGATAATCTCTGCACGAGAGGTTTACAGATGTTAACATTTTATTACTTTCAAATGAAAACGTGAGTATTTTTGAAATCGGGTTGTTATAGAGACCTAGATATTATCATATTAAATATTATAAATATTGCACTTTTCCATTTTTGTAGCTTTTGCGGTTTCTAGCCCTTAATTTTCTAAAAACAGTTTTTAATTTTTTACTCGAAAGTAAAGCATACTACCGCATAGTACTATATAAATAAATTTCAGCTTATAAAAATATATACTCGGCAAAAGAATGTACCGAATTTTGATGAGTAGTTCAGATTTTATTGACGATAGAGTATTCCAGACGTCCGCTCGACATCGTACCTTTCCATACCGCTTAACTGCTGAGGGGAATTTTTTACGTCCCACAGAAGTTTTATGTGTGCACATTGGTAGCATTGCATATGAAAGGAATAATGACGGATAGTTGTCGGACGACTGACGAATGCGACGCATGATTGCAACTCCACCTAGTCAACTTGCAGACCTGCAATTAAAGCCTAAATTACATTGACGTAAAGAAGATTATAATGATGGAATAATACGGTAGCAACCTCATGTTGGCTCTGTTGTTTTTGTGAACATACTGAAATATACATTTTATACAAAGGCTACAACAGAGAAACAAAAATCGTAGGGAAAATAATCTTATTTCTCTAGAAATGGAAACACTATAATATGTTGTTCTGTTTGGTTAACAACCTTAAGTGCTAACCTAAGACAAAAATTGATCACAAAATAAACATCGTAATACTCATAAAAATAACGGCTGTTTTCACATATCCGTCGTGGTCGCCTTTGAACATCATTATGTTCGTTCCTCTCCTTAAATATCAAATTTTACACTTGTCCTGCCAAAATACTTCAAAAAACATCAGTTATAAAGGATTCTGATCAGGCTAAAATAACATTTTTCAAGGCTCGTCGCATACGGTCGTATAACCTCAAAAACCACACATATTGTCATTTACGCCGCTATCTTGCTAAATATAAAACGAGTTTAAGAAGTTAAACGGCAAAGAATACGAGTTTAAGTTTCATCTGTAGCTAGCTGGATTTATCGCAGTTAATGTGTGTTGGGACGCGGTAAAATTGTGTAATCTCAGTTACTCGACTTTTAACTCATATTATAAGGCTAAATGATTTTGGTGAAACCTGCCTTTATCTAATTACATTTCATACCATAATGTTAGTTCAAAGTCAAAATTTGCATATTTTTACTTCATGCTAAACTTGAAAACTAGTAAACATAATGAAATAGAAAAAATCACATCAAAACTACATGCAACGGTCTACGGCTTGAAGCATATAGAAACCCTTTACGAATTTTTCAGAACTCTGTAATTTTTATTAATTTTAGAATTTTTTTTAAATACAAAATATTTATGTAAAGGGTTTCTATATGCTTCAAGCCGTAGACCGTGGCATATAGTTTTGATGTGATTTTTTTTCATTTCATTATGTTTGCTAGTTTTCAAGTTTTGCACGAAGTAAAAATATGCAAATTTTGACTTTGAACTAACATTATGGACAACCTGGATTGAGCTAAATTTTTTTCGTAAGAGGAAAATATACACTCAAATAATGTTTACGAATCATAACCCTATTTTATACAAAAAATAAAATTATTATTTTTCCCCACTTGAACTCCCTTAAATACGTTAGTACTCCATGCAATCCGTTTTTTGCATATTCGGCCCGTTAAATTACCGCAAATATATTATATTCACATTAACATTTTTTTACGTTGTTAGCAACCATATAGATTCTGGTCTGCAGGACCTGAGAGGCGGAGTTATTTACAGCCGGAGAATACTGCACTTCAATATCCGCACGAGCGCGGCGCAGCAGTCAAGAGTTTCTTTCTTCATTCCCTCCGCCGCGCCGCGCCGATCATTATCTACTCGCGGAACTTCATGTACACATGTATGTTTTATGGGCGTGTTGTTAAAAAAAGCACCATCGTGTGCACACTCCAAACACAGGGCTTCGCAGCGTGCCTGCTATATTTGTTTTCTAACGCTTCGTTGAGATCTCAAGCAGAGATTTCAGCTGCCCCTGTATTTTAAGGTTGAATTACTGCGCGCAGTCTTCTTGAATGGAATTACGAAATTTCTACTATCTTTCTTCCTCTCCCTCTCTCTTCGCTGTTTGTCTGCCTGGGTGGCATCTGGAGCGAATATGTAATTCGGAAAGTAGCTGTAAATTTTGTCCTCGCATGCGTGTTATTATTATTATTATTATTATTATTATTATTATTATTATTATTATTATTATTATTATTATTATTTAGAATTTACATCTTTAAATACTCTGCCGCCTAGTTTACAGACATAAATTTTGAGTCGAGGTAGCTAACTGTTTTTAAAAGACTTTCGGTACTTCCGTTGGTTAGGGGTGACATGAGGTGAGTATGGAGCACAGCCGGAATGAATGGGCGGGGGAAACTGGAGATCCCCGAGAAGACCCCGCCGACCAATGGCATCGTCAGGCACGATTCTCACATGCGAAAATCCGGAGACCGACCCCGCCGGGAATCGCTTTGGTGAGAGGCGAATGGTCTGACCATTCGGCCACCGCGGCCCCTGTTGTGAAACGTCTGCACTGGTTTTTATTTTCCTGTAAGATTACATATTACAAATAGTAAAAATTATTGCGTAATGGTTGGAAGAAAAATTCAAGCAGTGCTCACTTTATCCTGAACAGTCTATATAAGTATTGATTTTTAATCGGGTACATAAAATATCTGACTAATAACGAAGGAAGACTAGAAAATTTAATTTACTCTTGGTGTTAACATATTTCCACGTCGAATACCGTTGATTATATTATGTATTGTGCGTGGATATATTCTGCTTCTTGCGCTCGGCCTGGTAACACTTTCTGGAAAGACTACCGAACTCAGTAAGGTCTTACATGCTCGCAGACTCGAACAAAAAGATTGGCTGACCAATGAACCGTGGAACCTGATTGGGAAATTCCAGTCGTGCATGGAAATCAAGCCCACCTTCTCCAGTTAACCGCCACTCATTCAAAACATCCGAGACGCCGAATGTAGCTCATGTTCAGCATCGTTATGATGTGCTTCGAGGCACGGAAAATAACAAAATTGTTTATATATTTCACGTTAACTTTCTGACTCTCTGCCATAAAAATATTTCATTTTAGTAACAAAAAAGTTTATGGTCCTACGGAAACCTGCTCTGACTTGCTTCCATCCAGGCATCGAACGCCTTACGTCCAAACAAGCGGCTCCGCTTTTACTCAGACACAGCCGACTCAAGAATTTTTTGCTCATGCGCGAAAGTAAATAGTAGCATTTCATTGTATCATAATCTCATAATTATTTTACAGTTGGCATCGCCTCTTGAGTTTTGCCATTAGTGTTTTACGGTGACCGATTAAATAAATTATGCGAGATTACTTCAGAGGAAACGAAATTCCCACTTGTGCTTGCTGACTTTTGTGGTCACTGAATAAGGTGAAACATAAAGATTACTTGACATGAATTAACCTAATGAAGCTTAGTTATTCCGACTGATATTGAATTTAATATTAAGTTTTGATTACTACTTTACATACAGTATGGCCCAAAATCAAGTATACCAAACCATTTATTTTATTTTATTTTATTTTCTACAACCTGTAGTAGAATTTTTGACGATGTATTAAGTTGGCAACTTCCTATTTGGAACATTGTGTGATGATGATTGTATGTTATTCTCACTATAACCGTTGTGTAAAACAGTGTCAAGTAATTCTTTCAGTGTACTTTATTTTTGGCCGTACTATATAATTTACTTTACTGAAGTTCAACATCGATATTAAAATTCTCCTCGTTTCATTCTCCACCTTACTCAGAGGAATTCGCTAGTAATTAGCGAGTCTAAGTTGAGGTACTCTGTATTCAAAAACATTCTATATTTATACAAAATTATATCATTACAGCTCTTATCTCAGGAAGTGCACGCACGGAAACTATATCACCCCCCTTCCTGGCTTGCATAAATGCCACATCTTTATTGTGCATAATTTATTTGAAGTTCCAGTTCAAGTAGATTATCTTCCTACGACTAGTTGCGCTCTCTTTTTTACAGTGTGACGTATGGTGGAGTTATATCAAAAGGAATACGACAGATCGGTTGTTATTTCGTTATCACGAGGATGGCTGTGGTAATTAAAGCTGCTTTAATGATCAATAGCGATAACTACGCAGTCTGGGTTAATTAAAAAAACGATAAATCACATCTAATACTTGCCTTAAGAACAATTTTCAGTAATGGCAGATCTTTTTCACAAGATTTTTTTCAAGTCCTTTTAACAATGCACGAATTAAAGGGTGCATGCGGAATTTTTGACGACGCGTATTTGTCTTACCTCAAGAAAGATTTTTTCCTGTAAAACCAAAGTTTACGCGCATACGCATACATCCATAAGTAACAGTTCTGGGGACATAATTTATTTTAGGGGAAGGTAAAAAATATATATGTACACGCCACTTTTTTTAATTCACTCCTCTCGTATGTCATTAGAGAGATAAAAACAAAGTGCAAATTGCCAAAAATGGCAAAGGATAAAAATACATCCTGGCGTCTGTGGTTCAGTCCTTTGGTTTCGACACATGCAGAAATAACAAACTGTTTCGTATATAATTTGCGCGCTATTGGACTACAACGACTCGGATTGGCCGCGAGCTCTAAGGTCCACTCTTATTCGCTCACCACTTGCCTCATATCCTCCATGCGCGAGGCGCTCAACTTGCGTCTGTCTTCCCCTTGAGAACTTCTCTTAAGGGGGAGAGCCAGACGATAAAGTTTATTTGTCGATTTTCTGCATCTGTTTTAAAATATTTTTGTTAAACATGGCAATGTTGAGGTATAGAAGTTGTTTGTCATTAATATTGGAGATCATAATAGTGTTATTTTACATATTTTATTGGACTTGTAATAACTCACGAGTTAACCTACAATTCCCTTGCAATAATATGCTTGAAAAATTTATGAAATATTCCATAGTTATTTATGTCAAGCAGTTTATCAAGAATATACACTACGTCTTGTAAAAGAGAAAACTTTGACAATACAACTTGAATAGATGTTATGGCTCGATAGCAAAAATACAATTACATGATCTGATACTCCCCCTTAAGGCTCGGTTTCAGTCGCCATATTGAATTTTATTATTTTTCGCTTTTTTGGAATTCTAAGAAGAAAAATGTTAAATATGCGATTGTATCTCTTATTATATTTATATTTTGCTACAGTACAGACTTTGCGATTTACCTGTAAACATTAAATTACGCCGCAATTTTTTTTATATTCATAATATGCCCGACAAATTTCGAGCAGACTTTACATTACTAGCTCTATTACAATGCTTGTATTGTAGCTCACGATAAATAGAATTTGTGGTATAGTCACCGATTTAACATTTTTATTGCCAGAATTCCAAAAAAGCGAAAAACAATAAAATTCAATATGGCGACTGAAACTGGGCTTTAAGGTGCCTCTATCTGCTGCACGTCAGTACACAAATTTGGGTGACGGGTGACAGTGTTTGATATTTGTGCTTGTATTCGCAATGTGGTAACGAACAACTATTAGTAACATAGGAGAGTTTCCTCCTTGTAACGTCTTTCTTAAATACCGAACGTAAGGTCTAATGCAGATAAAAATAATGCTGAACGTACGCTCTGTTGAGCTGTCCGTTCTTAGTTATATGTTTCTTCCCTCGGGTGTTCTCTGATCAGATACAAGCTAGCGCAGGTCTCTAATTAGTGCTCCAGCCTTATATATAATCTATGGAACCACACCTCGTTTCTTAATCTTCCCTGCTAATGGCAGCCGCACTGCTTTTAGTAGGATCGGGGACATCAATCATCGAAGCGGCGCGAATCCACAAATCTAGATAACGTTTACCGAGCTTAGTACATAAACCTCAAGTCACTAAGGTCATGTTGTACCTGAAAATAGTTTCTAGTAGACGCCTGATAAGTTGTATACTATGTAGGTTTCCGACTAGCTTTATTAAGTGACCTCAGTCATCTTTGTTCCACAAATTTCCTGCAAGAATTGGCAGTGCAGAATTTGTTGTACGCCTGCTGCACTACTTTCATCTTCGCAATCGCTCATGTGTAATAGCACACTAATTTTTTTTTCACAGCTGATTGCAGTAGAAAAATATTAATGCCAATAATACTTTGACAAACCTACAATTTCACAAAATGTTCTGGAGTAAACCGTGTGGCTAAAATTTACAAATTTAAATTTCATGGTATCATTCGTTAATTATCCATTATAGTTGCGCGGACAACTCCAGCTTAGGCAAACAAAAACCTCCTAAAATATTTTAAATACCATCGTGTCTTTGCAGTCATTCAGAATGTCAAGAAAAATGCGGTTAGGTCGTGACCACGGTCGTAGAAATACAGGTATGGACACTGGCCTATCTATCGATGCATTTTGCTTGACCCCCTTGTTGTTTGGCTGCAGTTTACCAAGTTACCGAGAGTGTTGTGCGTCTTTGGCGCTGCAATCAGGGTGGTCGTGCTCAAACTCCGTCCACATTTTTCCAGTGTTTACATTATATAGTAAATAAAGATTGCTGGAGCCGTGCTTTAGGATTTTTAGCGAGAAGTATTTCATAAATTTATAAAATATACGTTTTGATAAATTGTTTATCTTTATAACGTAAAAACTGGAAAAAAAAGTGGGAGGGAAGTGGGCGGAGTTTGAGGCCGACCGCCCTGATTGCAGCGCCAACGACGCAAAACTTTCTCGGTAACTTGGCAACTGCAGCCAAACAACAAGGGGGTCAAGTTTCCAGGCGAGTGTCCGGACCTATTCTTCTACGACAGTGGTTGTGACTCTATCCAGATTAAACAAATTGTCTTCCACGTCAGTTTGAAGTGTTGCTGTTGGCTGCATCACTGTGGAGTAGAGCGGAGAGACTTGGTCAGGTCTTGAATACTGGTGGAAACAACACGAGGCGAGTATATCGCACTGTCTAAACAATATGGCCGTAAGTCACAAGTGGTATTGTAAGGAGAGCAATTCATGACCCAAGTTCGAGGCTTAGTTGATGTTCTTCTGCAGGTTCAATTGTTTCCATGTGATTGGGTACGGACATGTGATGAGGTTAGGGGAAGATCGATGGCCAGGAATAAAACCTTATGCAACAGCCGTATACTGTCATGTTTATTTATTTGGACGTTTTGCGTGCCCTCGAACAGCACGTGGTCTTGGTAGGGGAACACAGGGGGGAGGGGGTAGTAGTCTGCCATGGCCTATGTTAAAGGACCATTCCAGTATTCACCTGGAGTGACTTCGGAAAACCCTAGATAACCTAAATCAATACGGCCGGAGCCGGGGATCTAACCCGGGTCCTCCCGAATGCGAGGCGAGTGTTTTACCACTGCTCCACCCCGCTTGGTAATAGAATAAGAGACGTCCTATTGCAGGGCGGAAAAAACATGTGGAGAAGGATGCACAAGGAAAATACCTTAAAGGAAATCAATTTACAGGCAGAGGAGCTAGGACACGACGCTGCGAGAAACAGTCGAAGTAGCTGTGAACAACTCGTAAAATAAATAAACACTTGCAGGGGCATTAAGCCTTGAATAATATTTTTGAACGCGGGTGGTGGGCCTAAATTCCAAAATAATACCTAGTCACTGGGTAAAATCAAATATCACCAAGGCCCGTTTCAACACGTAACCATATTATTGCATAAGGAAATGCTTGACCCTTGTGTAGTATATTAAAGCATTGTTTTTTACTGTCCAACGTTAGAGGTACATTTTTGGTCTAATCACTCCTAAAATAACGAAAAATTCTTGTTTCCAAAAATTGCTGTCATTTTTACATTTCTTAAAGTAAGGGCAGTATAATATTGACAGTGCGACGCGATGCAGTTGCGGGATGCAGGTCGTCGAAGCGAGGTCGGTTAAAAAAAAACTGTTGCCAACGGCAACATTCGCCAAGCTTCATTCAAGCAAGAACGACCTTGACGGGAATCGAACCCGAATATCCGTGGTGGGAGGCGAGTGGTCTAACTACTACACCATCGGGACCTCAAATCACAGTGCAGTCAGCACTTAGAACCCTCAGTTTTTTTTTTTCAGCCAATTAGAATATTTCCGCAGCACGTAAATATAAACGTAGCAGAGCAGCTTTAACCGGAAGTTAAAGGTTAAAGTCTCAATGAAATTATTTTGACAAAAATGTGGGCAGTCCATATAATCGATCCCACTAACAAGTGGATTTCTTTACGCCTAACAAACCCCAATTCAGGAACTAAATTTAAAAATTTTACTTTCGTGAAACACTGTATTATCTTACTGAATAAACAAATGAAGATAATCTATGTTGTCAACAATAAAACCTTGGAAACCCAAATGGCAACGTGCAGCAGACCACAATATTAGCAGACCTGTCAGAAAAGCGTTCTCGTTCGTGGGATAGACTCACCGAGTATTCATTAACTATAGGTCGGCAATAAGGCTGTTCGATATGACCAGTTTTACCATCGATATTGTCAATTCCGTACTAGATATGTTTGGAATATCATCTATACGATGATGCAGAAGTGTAAAACAATATTTCGAAGGAATAATCATCATCATAATTAACAAGACTGTACGTAGGCCCGAAAATTCACAGTTTTTGTACTGTAGTTCACAGCGCGGACTGGAACACGTTATATGCGAGCGCTAAAATTTCAACCTTTGAAAATTATAACTAGCCGTTACTGCATATATTCAACAAAGTTGCCTTACTGCTTGTATGGTTGGTAGGGAAATTATTACGTAATATAGTTCCATGTAGTTCCTTACTTAAATAAAACAATACTGACAAAAATTTTTACCAAAATCTAAATAGTTGTATTTTATACAATTAATACATTTTTATTGAACATAATAGGTTCCTACCGACTGCACAATTTATCTCTCACGCGCAAACGTCAAGTGGCGTGTCCAGAGAGGTTAGACTTTTCCCATCGTTTGCCGTTACGCACGGAAAGATACGAATTGTTGGTTGAAAAGAGAAGTTTAGCAGGTTTTTCCTTAGTGTTCACTTTATCCCAAACCGCCTATACTCTGAATGCTAATACAGCTATTATCGGCAACTACATACCAGACGAGTCAATTGGACTGTATAGGTGGTTCAGGTTAAAATGAGCACTTTCGTAACCCTAGTTACTTTTTCTTATCGGATAATTTATAGTTTCCTGCAACTTCTTCTACACAATCAAAGAAAAGTTAGTAACAAACAAAGTGTATGGCTAGATATCGCGAAAAAGTTTTGGGCCAACATGGCTTTGAAAACGCTGTAGTTTCTTGCAATATACATGACTGGGTGATATACGTCTGACACAACGTATCTGTCTGCAGACCAACAACAGGCATCAAATATTACAATAGAGGGATTCTTATTGGCTCAGTCAAATAGAGTAACAGCTCCAAGTACAAGAGAAAACCAATAATAATCTAATAAGCTGAACGTACGTTGAAACCCAGCAAACTGTCAAGTTTTCCCGCGATAAACCATCATCTCTGTGTATGGATTGAAACGTACTGATGAAGTCACAACATATAATATTTTTCATATATTATTCTAGACACTATGTCTTTAAAAGTGCTCGGTTTATCGCGAATCAACTATAGCGTACTAGCCCACGCATCATACACTGTTCAATGATAGAATCACAATAACGCGACGTACGCGACGCGAATAAAATAACTTGTTAGCCAAACGACGTCAAAATTAATGCGCTGACGTCACAGAAGCCTGGACGTTGATTGGCTGATAGGTCACTTTACTCGCTTCGCGTTTGTAATGAGACCGACAGCATAGTAACGGTGCGTTCATACCTGTTCACGTAACATGGTTTGCTCCTCTAGACCTGAGGATTCTTCCCGTATAATATTGACATACGATTTTCAACATCCTGTAAAATATTGATAACATCCTATGTTTTTCTTAAAATCGATATCAATTTTCGATATCAGTTTTGTCGATAGTTGCCAATATGTCGATAACGACGTTTCGTTTACAGATTTTCCGACTTAAATTTTTTTGACGGTTTAGATTTGTGAGAATATGTTGATTTGTGGACATACGCCATTGCCAGGACCATGAATTTTTTGCTTAAAGAATTTTGCCCGAGTTTGTTTCAATACTTTACGTGCACATCTGCAGCTCTACTTCATGGTTATTGGCAGCGTGTCTATGCTAAGTGACGTCTCTCATTTGACTGAGCCAGTCTGAGTAAGGTTACCGCGAAAAGTTCATGGCCCTATCATGTTTTTTTTACCAAACTTGTGTTGAATGACAAACTACAAAAAATATAAAAATAAAAAATGCGATCTGAAAGGTATTTGGCTAGAATTTAAAAAAAAAAAAAAAAAATATATATATATATATATATATTACTGCTGGGTTTGCTTTTTTCTGTTTTTTCTTCTGTTTGCTATACTTTGTCATTCAACAAAAGTTTACTTAACAAAACACGAGCAATAACGTATGTTTACAAACCAATACATTCTTATTGCAAATTCCCATTGCAACAAACATTTAAGAATATCAGCTCACACACACACACACACACACACACACACTCATCAATCCACAGTCCAAACCGCTAGACCTAGAACCATGAAATTTTGAGGGTGGCTTGCCCTAAAACCGTAGGCAACCACTAAGAGGACATTATTTGGAATTCGAAAACTAAGGGTGAAAAGGGGTTAAATGTGTTTTCAAGGAATCTCTGATATCTCATGAACTAGGAAAGCTATCATTAATATTTTTAACTTCAAAATATTGCTTAGACAAATGCATATTAGCAAATTTTCTGACTTCGCGAAATCCGAAAATTAAAAGGGTAAAAAACCGTAAAATGTGTTTTTCGTCAATCATAATATCGAGGTGATTTTTTTTTATTTAGAATGATGCGTACGTAAATATCTGAAAAGTGTTTTTAGGACTTTTCGAAATTGCAATTCATAAGCAGTTTAAACAAACATTATGTGTTTCCAATTACACATCCGTAGCTCCTAAACCAGTTGAAATATCGAGATTTTTTTTTGTTTTAAAACGAAGTTTACGTAAATATCTAAAAACCAATTCCAGGAATTTTCGAAATCCTACCTTGAAAGCGGTTAAAAAAATATAACGTGTTTCCCATTAATCATATGTATCTTTTACACCCGTTAAATATAGACATTATTTTTTGATTAGATTGAAGTTTATGTAAATATCTCCAAATCAGACTCAGGATTTTATAAAATTAGACAATTAGGGGTGTGAAAAGTAGTAAAATATTACAGAACTCCCGAAAAGTCAGCAGTACCATGGAATAACAATTCAAAAGTTGTTACTTTTTGCCATCCTATTCATAAATACAGTAAACCTCTTTGGTCTTGGGTCTGTACCACGGTCGTATAAGTATAGGTCTGGACACTCGCCTATCTACCAATGTATTTTGCTTGACCACCTTGTTGTTTGGCTGAAATTCGTCAAGTTACCGAGAATGTTGTACTTTTTGACGCTGTAATCCGGGCGGTCGGACTCAAAACTCCGCCCACTTTTTTCCATTGTTAAATTTATAAAGTAAATAAGATTGCTGGAGCCTTTTCTTAAATTTGTGAGCGAAGGAAGCATTTCATAAATTGATAAAAAAATACGTTTTGATAAATTGTTTACCTTAGTGAGAAGGAAGTGGGCGGAGATTTTGAGTCCGTCCGCCCTAACATCAGCGCCAATAAAACACAATATTCTCGGTAACTTGGTGAACTGCAGTCAAACAACAAGGGGGTCAAGTTTCCAGGCGAGTGTCCAGACCTGTTCTTCTACGGCCGTGGTTTGTATACACGTAAGAATTCTCACGACTTAACTTGAAGCATTCGTTTGGAATGTAATGAGTCTACGGTGTTGGAGGTTTCGGGGTCGTATCCCGCGTTAGACTTAGCTACGGGAATTATTGTGCTATTATATATGTACATATTAGTGGCAGCTGGAAGACTGCGACGGGGCAGTCGAGTTATTTGGACTGCTCTGAACAACTAAGGTATTGAAAGCCGGTAAGGGGCGACGTGGGTTGGATATGCAGCAGTGCCTGGAGTGAAGGGCGGGGGAAACCGGAGGTCCCACAGTTTCGTCATCCAGGCACAATTCCCTCCTGGAAAAATCCGGTTGATCCAGCCGGTAATCGAACCCGAATTACAATAATGTTGTTAAAAATCACAAGAATACCTCCGAAATCATTGATGCGGAAAAAGGGCGTGGTGGAGGGCTGTGATATGCACATATTAAACACAGCTGCCGGACTATTTCAGTTTTTATTTTAGCATAAACATTATATAGTAAAAAATAATAGCCGACGACGCCTACGGCACGAAAATTTTTGTTTCTAACAGATTTCGGCATTTGTGACACAAGAAGAGAGTACAAACCCTAACCAATATTTTTAACAGGGTTGCTGTTTACATTGAAATATAGCCGCAGCCGGGCAGCTATTTATAAGATATGTGGTGAACCTCATTTTTATGATAAAACTGTAATATGATATAATTTTGATAATATCGTCAGTTTTGATGAATTGGTGTTTTCAGTACACCGACAATGTGGAAACTCTGGCGGTTTCCATAACATCGTGATATCGATATTTAAAAAATTAATCAACGTTAAAATTTTCCTAATTTTATATTGAATATTCATGTAACCATCGCTATATCGATATATCGAACAGCCGTGGCAGGCAGCCAGAGAATAGCGGACGAGGAAGACAGATAAGCGTAGGCGTCGATCTAGACCCGGCTAGGTTCTAACGGGCGACGGCACGGCACGTCCGTGCGTGCACGCCAAGATGCTCGTATGTCCGCGCAAGAGATCCGGTGACCGGAAGTTGCGCGCGCCAACCGCCATCTGCATCACCGCAGTAGGAAATATGCGGAAGAGATGAGCGCAGAACGAACCGCTACAGTGGGTTGTTGGCGATATAAGTGGACACTTTTGAAGGCCACCTCGCATACAATTATTAAAAATAAATAAACGTTACTTATTGTGGCTTCTCACGTTAATTTATGAATACGGTACAATACACACTTTGATTGCTACTTAAGGGGTAGTGTTAGACAATATTATTGCATATTCAGTTTTTGACCCACAACATTTATTCAAATTGTATTATAGGTGATTCGGAATAAAGTGAACACTCAAAAAAGCCCTGATTAATTTCTATTTCCTGCCAGTTCATATCTTTCCGCCGATGTAAACACAAATAATGCCACGTGCTTTTATTTACATAGGGTCGTGCAATGTTTACAACTACATTAAACTGCTCCGATAAATTTTAGCTACAATATCTACTCATTAAATGCACGGGGGCTGAATGTAAGATATAAAAAAAGTAATCTTAGTTATAAATACCTGCGAGTTAA